>VDFB02264457.1:0-197033 GCA_007258455.2 Sequoia sempervirens | reverse complement strand
GCCTGTTGACCCGTTAAATCCTGCCCTCTAAATAAGTGTCTGAACATGTCACAATTGTGAAACATAAAAGAAGAATTTTTAATAACTTGCTTTGTATAGGTAGATTTGATGTAATTGGAAGTTAAGTTGCTGCAATGGTATAATCCTATAATGTATTATTTATGTATACACTAGGTTTACTGTTTTCTATTATTCTCATATGTTGGAAATAACTGCGCTTCTAACATCCAGAGGTGCTAGTGTGTTAGTCAATATGTATTAGTTTTTAGTTCTGACAGTTTGTTAGAGTAGAACTTTAATAGGTGTCAAATAAGTCTCAGTTTGCTGGACTGTTTAGATCCATAGGAATTTGTTATACTCCTTTGAAGCTATATATTGTAAATATCTTTTGTTGAATATATACAGTAAATTACCTCTGAATAATATTTTTTCTATTGTTTAACTTTACATTATACCATAATATTGCTATCAAGATTCAACTGTGTAGTTTTTCAAGTCAAACTCATTGACCCATGTTTCATGAGTAGTGGTTTACAAGAACCCATCTCTCATGATAAATTGATAATGAATGGTCCACTTAGCACTCATGGCATCTAGGTGATGCTCACAGAGATGAAGCATTGGGCCTTCCTGGGAGGTCACCCATCCCAGTCCTACTCTAACTCAAGCGTGCTTAACCATGAAGTTTTCCCCAAGGTTAAGCCCACTTAGCTTGCAACCCTATTTGCAAAACCTTCGGCAAGTGTTGTGTCTTATGAACCATTCATTATAGAGTCCCTTTAGCTCATCAATTGACAAGTAGGAGGTATTTTCCACGTGTCAAATTATGATATTGCTATCAGGATTCAATCATGTAGTTTTTCGAGTCAAACTCATTGACCCATGTTTCATGAGTAGTGGTTCACAAGAGCCCATCTCTCATGACAATGAATGGTCCACTTAGCACTAGTGGTGAAGCATTGGACCTTCCCGGGAGGTCACCCATCCTAGTACTACTCTAACTCAAGTGTGCTTAACCATAAAGTTTTCCCCAAGGTTAAGCCCACTTAGCTTGCGACACCATTTGCAAAACCTTCAACAAGTGTTGTGTCTTTTGAACCATTCATTATAAAGCCCCTTTAGTTCATCAATTGATAAGTAGAAGGTATTTTCCACAGCGTGTCAAATTATGATATTGCTATCATGATTCAACCGTGTAGTTTTTTGAGTCAAACTCATTGACCCATGTTTCATGAGTAGTGGTTTACATTATACCATTAGTTTTCTTTGTTTTATCATGGTATCAAAGCTAGATTGGACATGACTCCATGATGGGAGTGCCCAGAAAAATGTAAGCATCTTAAAAGCTGATCCTCCAAGATATGAGTATTGTAGGATAGATAAAGTTTGTTGTAGAGAGTAGCGTAGGTGTGGCTGACTAGTTGAAGAGCTCAAGTATGGTGAAGCTATCAGGAGTAGAGAAATCTGCCAAGCAAACGTCTATCTGCTGTCATTTAATGAAAAGGCATCAAAAAACTCTTTTGCAACGTAAACACCCCTATTTAAAGGCTGTCAATTAAGGTGTACTGGTTGCAAGAGAGGGACTCTCTGCCTTAAAAAGCCTTTTCGAAAATGCTGTTGCTGTGACGGAGTCAAAGAGAGTGTTGTTCTTTTTGTAAAATAAATAGAGGGAGACACCCTTTTTAATGATGAGAGCAGCCATATGAAATAAGGAGAGCTGTGATTAATTTAAAGGAGGGTAAAGATTTATTTTGGAGTCCTTCATATTTGTTGAGACCGAAGTTTTAACAACCCTGCATTCTATTTGTGATAGAGTAAAGAAGGAATTGTTACTGTTAATGTTGATTGGCTCGACTTGAATGGTATAGAGAAGAAGAAGAAATCACCCAAGTATTTGAATGACAATCAGATGTGTGAGGACCATCAAAGCACATTTAAAGAGGTTGTCAGAGGAAATATAGGTTCCTTGACATGTCTCCATTTGGGTGTTGGTGGAGGAGAGGTGCTTGAGGTTTCAAAAGGGGCAGTAGTGTGCTCATTTGATAGTTTAGCAGATGTTTAGCTGTAGGGACGGTTTTGGAGATAACTGCACATCTAACATCCACGTATGCTAGTGTGTTGTCATTAATTTGAAGAGTGAAACATATGTTAGTTTTTAGTTCTGGCAGTTTGTTAGAGTAGGACCCTAATAGTTGTCAAATAAGTCTCAGTTTGCTGGACTGTTTAGATCCATAACATATGAATTTGTTATACTTCTTTGAAGATATCTATTGTAATCATCCTTTGTTGAATAAACACAGTAATTTACTCTTGAAAAATAATTCTCCTATATTTCTTCTGTTGTTTATATTCTGCTGTTAATTTTCATAGTTTTATCATAACAGACACCAATATTCTCATTAAGTGAATAACAAGAGAAATTAGATAGAGTACTATAAAGTTTACTTACAACACTGATGAGAGTGTCAACTATGGTGGAGCTCTTCATGACCACTATGCTGGTTTCTCTGGTGGCTTCTGTTTTGTGACCAATAGGTTTTGGCCCAATAAGCCTTGGGAATTCTCTTGAGTATTCTTCATGGTCCAAAGTTTCCACTCCCGCTTCTGGGCTTCTTACCCACAGAGGTTCTGCCATTTGACCTATTTTCATTAGCTCATCCATGGCTGCTAATGCCAGCTCTGCAACTTTAGATCTTTCAATGCTCAACAGTACCATTGACCGATCTCTTATTAATTCATTGATAGAAGGAAATGAAGCCGAATGCAGTCCACCCAAATCACTTGAAACCCCGGCAAGGTCTAGAGAAGAATTGGGCATGGACGTCAGGGGAGGACTGGATCTACCATACATCTTCCCCACAAAAGCACAAAGCCTAGCCAGCTGCCAAGAAAACGGATGACAATATATTAGTGTTTTTCAAAGCTTCCACGGTCCATTGCAAATAAAAAGAATTCTTCTGGAAAACCTGTGATAGAAACTTTTCCATTGGCATTTTGGATGACACTATGTGATCCATCATCAGAACAACAATCTATATTTCATTCTAACATAACTTAGTTCATACTTAATTTCATGCAAGTAACTCTGATTTCGACCATTATTTCAACTCCATTCAAGGGAAGACAGAGTGATGAACATTTCATCAATCAATTTCAGACCTATTTTATGAGATTCCAAAATCAGATATACATATGACAAACACCTCATCTTTTAAGCGAACATTCTCTGTGCGCAACTGTTGTTCATCAATTGCCGTGTTCTCCCCATTAACTGCAGGCCCTCCACAACTTGAGCAAGTTGGATTTCTGATTGATTCTCTGAGTGACATATTCTCAGCCCGAAGTTGTTCAATTTCGTGCCGCAAGAGGGAGTTTTCATGTCGCTCTTGTGTAGCCTGAAAGAAAGAAATTACATTTAAGTTCATAAATGACTAAAATAAGGCAATGGTACAGTAAAAGTACGACTAGCTTAGAATGGACAAGAATACTGATCAATGTTTCTCCAATTAGTTATAATCTCCAACTGGGAAGTAACACAATATTTCAGTATTAATGCATGCCATTGAAATCGCTGGATATATTTTAATCAACAACTGGCAAAACTCCATGGTAAAATCAAGAGACATTTGCATTCTAAATGTATGGGTACTCTAGAGGAGGTGCCATCTTGGGAACTCGCAGGGGTGACTCAAACCTGTACAGTTCCCTGGGATTTGCCGCTGGACTAAAGCTTTAGTACACAAAAATTTATAAAAAATGTTAACAGTATATAAAAGAAGCATGAACGGTCACTTTCAAACTTAGCATTGAGAACCAGAAGGAAAGATAAGGGCACAAATATTTCCTACCTTTCCATGCAATTATTGCAGTTAACTTCCAAAGGAAAGAAATGAACTGAAATGTAATAGAAAAACTCCAAGCACCTGATCTGCTGTTCATTTACCTTTCAATCAAATGCTATGTAATACTAGATTATGACAAAGGACAAAACAGTATAGCTAAATCAAATGCAATGAAGTCAGTGTTTTTTCTTGGGTATGTCATGTTGAGAAGCGTAGAAGTTTAGGCCATGTTTTTTTCAGTTTATTCCTTATTTTCTTTTGTCTTTCAATTCCGTTATAATCCTTTCAAGACATTTTCTGAAATGTTAGAATTTCAGTATAATGTTTACTTTTAACTCTCTAAATTTCAGGCACATCCTGTTCAACCTAATCAAACAGAGATCTTCATGACTTACTTTCAACTGTGTTCGACGATTCTGGAACCAGAATTTAACTTGTCGAGGAGCAAGACCCAATTTTCTGCTAAGTTGTTTCCTTTGCTTCTCATCAGGATGTGGGAATTCCTTGAAAAGTCTGTAACAAAACAAATAATTCCAATGAGTCAAAAAAGAGTTAAAAGACATCTAGATCAGAATTCATTTTTTCTCTCATGATTGTCTTACGCTTCCATTTCTTGAATTTGCTGGGGAGTGTGCCTATGATATCTTTTCTTTCGAGGGTGACTGAGCTCTGCAACATCATCTTCAGAATCATCCATGTTGTCACTGCTATCATAAGATTGAGAATGATGACTAATACTCTCTTTGTTCTTATCTTGGCCACTAGCCTGCCCATTTGCACATGTACTCAGTTGTCAATGTAGAAAAATTAAAGTCTTAAAACAGCAGTAACTTGTGCGTAATATAATCAGGCCATAAGTTCAAGAAATCAGCAATTCAGATTTTTGTCTAACTAACAATTTTTTCAATGAAATGGGTTTGCCTACCAGGCAGTTAGGTTGTTACATTTAAAGATTTTTTCTTTTATATTTCAGCAGGGGTGCAATTTCTGAATATTACTTCTGGAATCATACTGTGATGATTGTTTATAATCCAACGTTTCAGGGTAATTACTTCACTAGTCATCACGGAAACAAGTTGTTCGGTGATGAGTGAGGTAGCTAGCTCAAGAAACACAGCTATCCAGAGATATTAGAAAAAACCAAACTGCTGTTCTGGTTAGGAACTTAATTTTGATTGATTTATAATAGCCTCTCTCATACAGAGGTTCAAACATGCCTTTACCTAAGACAGACTAACAAAGAAAATGAATGCAATTTCATCTTCAAACAATATGTCTCATTTTGTAGACTGCTAATTTTATGTTTCCATGGATTGTACCATCAATGTTAACAAAGTTTTCAATTGGTGGTTTTAAGCTTGCCAGGCCTAGAACAGGCCACTTGAGAAATTGAATAAAATCTCCTGTTTAAATATTGTAACTCAATTGTCTATGGAATTTGGCAGACCCATAGATCTTACCTCGTTCTCTTATGAATGGTACTAGAACTTTCAAGTGGGAGTTTAAAGTTTTCCTGAAGTAGAAGATACTGCTTAGGACAATGAATGCAATTTAACACAACAAACATCATGAATCAAATTGCATATGTAATTTTGCAGTCCCACACCCACTTAGACCAAACACCCAAAAAATTCTCAGACAAACCTGCAAATATATAGAAAAACACATGGAACATAGGCACAGAAAACTTACCAAAGTCAGAGACAGTCCAGATGGGGAAAATGGATTGGGGTATCTAGAATTGACCCCAGCAGCACCAGTAATATGAGTTTGTGCCATTGGAGCACAAGGCATGATGATTTTAGAGTTTCATCAAATGCATTAAATCCTCCCTTTATAATCCTCCATTCAAAACCTCCTCTGTGCCATTTCATAAACGACCCACCATTCAAAACTTCTTATAGCAACTTTAAACCGTGTTCTGAATCTCCTATATTGTCATTTCATGAACTTCGCGCCAAAGCAATAGACGCATTATACCCGTGAAGAAATCTGCAACTAAATGCACTGTTCAGTCTTTAAATGCCTCAAAGCTTGTATATAGTTCACTGTTTATAACTAGCAGGAAAGAATGTTGGTTATCTTGGTAAACGAAAACAGGACAGCTTTCTCAAATCGGGATAAGCTACTTATTAGCTTAATTTGATGCACCAAATTTTCTGCGCAATGAATGTTATCATGAATCATAGTACCCTGTGGCATTTAAGGGAAAAATGAAGGTCGAATCAATGCGCATAAATTGACAAGGTTTACCTATCTCCTTTAACTCTTGTTGTGTTTTGATTTCAGTACCTACAAACCATGTAAAGAACGACAAGGAAAAATGAAGTTTGGACTCTTTTCTCAGCTGGGGGGCCCTCCCCCATGTAAAGCAAAGACACCCACCCAAAGCAGAATGACAGGTAGAAGATTTTGAGGTGTTTGACTTTAGGATTTGAAGGGCAGTTTTGATGTTTATATGCATTAAATGTGGGTCTATCGGGACTGGCAGTTGTATGAAGAAGAGCAGTTACGACGTATCTATCTATTGGTTTGATGAAGTGTGTCCTGTCTGTCGATTGTTTGATCAATACAGTCGGATGTTATTTTTTAAATTACCTTTGTGGTGGGGATAAGATGGGCAACTGCTATAAGAAACACAAGACTGTAAGAAACAGTTCATCTCCCTTCATTTTAGAATTTTTAATAGCTCCCCAAAAAATGTTGCAGCTAAAATGGTATTTTCCATTGATAGAAGTTTTAGGTAGGTGATGAATAATCATCTTCCTGACATAAACATTCAACTACCAACGAACTTGGTTACCTTGATTTAATTTGGATAAATTGCTTTGAAGTTGCATTTATTTTGGTTGTTGTACACAAACATTATTTCAATACTATTTGTGAAACCAAAGTCCAGCACGTGGAAATGAATTTCAGTTTTGACTTCACTTAAATATCTTCTTGTGCTAGGGGGTAAGTACCTAGCTTAAGAAAGGAGTTTCTATCCGTTGAGGAAAGAACTTATCTTGCAAGATTGTATTATATTGACTTGAATACAGAAAATTTCAGTCATCAATTGAAAGTAAGTTTTGAGTAACTTTTAAGAGAAAGAATTTATAAAAATGATGTTTTTTTCTAAATTAAAGTATTTTAAGTTATGTCAAGAAAAGTTAATAATTTATGTCCGATAGGTTTGAATTTGCATTGTAATTGCATAAAAGGTAATATACATTTGTAATGTTGAAAAGTATATGTTTTGTATTATTTATTCATTTTGATTTGTTTGTTTTATGTAATAATTAGTCTTTAAGTAGTATGTTTTATGTAAAAGTTTGATGATTAATTGGAGCCTTGACCGAATCTAATTCTACATATTGTAAGGATCTGAATTCAATGTGTAGACTCTCCATTCCCTTACTTGGTTCAACCCTTCAAGGGTGGATTTGAATAGGTAGTTCAAATTTGTAGCTACATATTTTTAGGCTTAAACTTTTGAATTCAAATTTTAGTTGTGGCTTAAGTCAACCCCCTTCCAAGTAGTGGTTAATTATTAACTTGAGTGTGAAATGTTCAATTTGCATGCTAGAGTGTTGTGTAAAAGGACAACACCTTATTCATTTTGTGGATCCATCAATTTGATTTCTAATGATTTATCCATGCATGCATTGCACCATTAGAGCATTAGAACACAAGTTAGCATCAGCACTCACATCTTATCAATAGATTATGCATCTTGCATGACTACTTGAAGTATCTTCATACTTGTTAAAAGCATCAAATTGATTCTAGGAGTTTGACTAAAGAAAAAGTCCAAGCATGATAAATTTTTAAGGTGTCTCTAGATCTACCAAGTCTAGATAGTAGAGGCAAACCAATTTTTCAAGTCATAGGTGCACAAATTGAATCCATTACAAAAGGTCAAATTCATAAGAAGGGATTAAATCCAAATGTGCAAAGATTGGTTATGTACTTACAGAAGTGAACCAAAGCAAAAAGTGAATTGTCTTAAATAGTCTATCAAAGTGTCATAATTCTAAATCTTATCATTGAGCATGGTTGATAACAAAGAGTCGATCTCACAAACAAAGCTAAACTCTTAGCACTCTTAACATGTCTCTAGATACCACCAAGTCTATATGGTAGAGGCAAATAAGTTTTAATAGGTCACAAGTGTGCAAGTTGAATATGCAAGGAAATATCAAATTCACAAGAAGGGTTTTAATCTACACATACAAAGATCAATAATGTAGTTCTACAAGTGAACTAGAGAAAAAGTGAATCATTTTGCGGTCTAATAGAGCATTGTAGTCCTAAATTTAAGCATTGTGTATAGTCTACAATAAAGAATCACCACTTCACATATGAAGCTAAGTACTTGAACCTACCATATCAATTTTAAAAAACATGTTCATGTAGAGTTACTATTGTAAATCATTAAGTTAGGGTAATTTGATTGCATTTTCTAATCACTTTTACTTATTCTAGCTTAATTTATAAAATAAATATTTTATTTCTTTTCAACATTATAACAAATTTTTTAGTTACAAATCTCAAAATTTTAATTTATTGTAATTTATTATAATATTTTTTATTCATAAATTGAGGGAAGCGAGTCCCTCTCCCTTTAAATTAACTTTCAAAAAAAATATTACTTCAATTCAATAATTTTCCAAAGCGAAGCTTCTTACACAAATAGACTTAAGAAATATGTATGTTTGAAATGGATAAAATCTCTCCAAAGCTAAAACAACCTAAACCTTTTAACCCCTTAAAGATAACCAAGAAGCTTATAAATTAAAATAGATGAATGCAAAAAAATTACAAAAAAAACCCTACTATGCCATCTTAATTTGGGAGTGAAGAGTCATCTTGCATTGATTCATGACTTTTTAAAGGAGCATGAAGTTCATTGTCTATATAACTCTAAACTACCCTCCAAGGAATCTTCAATTAGATTAGACTAAGATGCAAACATCAACTTGTACTTATTGGAAAAGTCTCCTCCTCCTTAGAGGTAGAAGGAATTTGATCACATCTAAGTGAGGATCTAAAAGAAGCAATCTATACCACCACTTTGGAAAAAAAAAATCTATTATATAGTAGGGGCCAAAAGAGAATCTTTAGAAATAGTTCCACCTACCTAGGAGTAGCCACCTCAACCTTTGCTAGAGAATTATTCAAACTAGAGAAGGAGGGATGTATGAAGAAACTTCAATCTTCAAGGAAATAAAATATGTGGGAATTGTTGAGGGATGGCTAGGAGTGATATACTAATGTGAAAGCTCAAGCCCTTCTATCATGTTGTTTGTCTAGTAGTATTGATCCTTTTTGCACTACTATTTTTTCTTTTTGGACAAGCTTCAACTAAAGTGTCTAAGCCAATAGCATAATCAACACCTAAAAGAAATTCCTTCATAGTTTTGTAGACACTAAAAAATGTTATGATCCTACAAGCAACATTTTCTCACTAATTTGAATCTTTTATGCATAATTTAATAATTTTAATTATTTAATTATTTCCTAATGTCGTATTCTTCTATTAATTAAATAATTTTGAATTATTTAATTAATTCATATTATCTTTATTCTTCTTTTGATTAATTAAATAGCTCTTATTTATTTAATTACATCACCAATTCCTCCTTTCCTTTTCCATCTATAATTAAATGAATTCTTATTTATTTAATTATTCATTTTCATTTTCCCTTCTTTCTTTTATAATGAAATCATTATTTTAAATATTTCATCTCCCTCTTTTCTTCTATAATTAAGTAATTATTTTTAATTATTTAATTATTCATTTTCCCTCTCCTAAATTAAATAATTGTGGAAATTGTTTAATTTATTCATTCTTATCCAAGCCCTATTTCTTACCTGATTTCTTGGATCACAATCCCTTCTTCCCATATTTATCTCTTTTCTTCTCAATTAATCTCATCCATTGATCATCATACAACATCACTCAATCCTCACCCTTCATTTAAATTGGGATTTCTATAAAAGCAACCTATCATTCTCATTTCAAGGTGAGCCACAGTCTTCAATATTTTGCTATCAATCATATCATGCATCTTGAAGAACCACAATCTTTGAAGTTTTTCCATCATCTATCTTGAGATCCCATAAGCCGCATCAATTGTATGGAACATGCAAGGTTTTTTGTACTATATAAATATCGTTTCTAGCACCGCATTTGACGATGATTTTGCAAATTTAATAATTGATTTATTATTATTATTATTTCTAATCATTTTACAAGGTTTTGGTTATTTTTTTGACACCTTGGCAGTGAGCTTACATCACTACGTTATTAGATTTCTTGTATTTTATCATATTTATATGTGTTTTAGGTCCATATTTGTGCGTCACATCTATTCCATACTACATTGTAATTGTCAGATTTTGTGATGCATTTGTGCACCACAATTGTTGCCTGAAACACCATATTTGACCCTTTCCACGTTGCATTTGACTGTCAAGTAAAAAAAGGGTATAAAATTGAGTTTTTCATTTTTTTGCTTTTTGCATTCAATAGGGCAGAGCTTTTTTGTTATTGATATATGATTTTTAGCTATGTGGCAATCATTAGGAGAATACTTTGAACTAAAATACTAATTTCTAATTTCTTGCAAGTTTCATTGTGTGTTAGTGATTTCTAAATTAGGAACATTTGGAATTGGTTCTTAAAATAGCAAGTGTTTTTCATGTTTTGTGCACTTGCATGCATGTGAGTCAATTATTGAAAGCATGTTTGTCTAAAGTTTCATCTCCCCTTGCACTACGTGTGATTCCTAAGTGATGAGAAATAGCAACATTGTATTGTCTAAATTATCATCTCCCCTTGCACTACGTTTGATTCTTGGGTGATGAGAAATAGCAATACACAAGCTTTCCCTTTTTTATTTTAATAAAGAGGCCTGCCTATGGAGTTTTACCCTAGGGATGACCTTTAGCGTATATACCTCCAGTACACTATATAAAAAGGGGAAAAATTGAAAGGTGAGCTCAATCCACGTGTGCCCTAGGGGGTGGGCCTTATAGTCTCGGGTGATTCCAGACGTGGGTTAGAGAGTTCAATCTCCCATCGCTACTAGTTTGTGGTGTTCTTCAGAGTTCCTCCACTACAAACCGTTGTTTTAGAAGCCTAAGACCTTTTGGTCATCTATTGTTTGTGGTGCATCATGATAGCATTGTCACAAGAAGTTTCTTACCACGTACGATTCTTGGTTGAGGTGACTATTGTCTCTTATTTTGGGCCTTTTCCTTTTCAAGAGTGAGAGTTGTTAAGGTGGTCTATGATCTTGACATACTCTAGTTACCCACTCCTTGTTCTTGTATTTAAAAACACTGAAAGGTGTGATAAGCCCATTATAGTAGATAACTTGTTACTACTAGCTAGGTTGTGCTTGTTTAAAGTGTTTGTGAACCAAGGCCTAGCGAGTTTTGTGGAAGAACACTTGTGAAAATACTTGATTATCCAAGAGTTGAAGAGTCAAAATAGCCAAATCTATCTTTTGAGTATTTGATGTGTTTTATGATCAAATCTAGAAATTGCCCAAAATGAAAAATAACTTAGAAAACATCAATTTTAGACCAAAAACCATACCACTGCAACTTTTGAATATAACACCACAACTATCAGCTATAACACCACATCTAATAGAAACCCTAGAAAGCCAGAAACCCACATTTGACTGTGCACTACAATTGACTGATTTTGCACTGAATCTATGGGATTGTACACTGTATCTGTCAGAATTTAAAATTTTGAGGTTATACCTGTGCATTCAACTTTTAGATCCATCTCAAATAGTGACCATATAGTCAAGTCTGAGACTTGTTCAGTTTAAATTTTCCATTCAACATATTTTACCATTTTCCCTAGTTTAGTTTGCATCTCCTAGCTTGCATTTGCCATCTTAGCTCATTTGTCATCACCTTTGAGTCTTGAAATTAGGAAGCTTATCATACCATTGATCAGACCATAGTCACACATTTAGATGTCTTGACCTTGTCATATTTCATCTATCTAATCCTCAAGTTGGGCCTAAAACTCATGTGTCTAGTTTAGGTTCGCTTATATCCAATCATCATCATCATCTTGGCTATTATCCTCTTGAGGTCTTGGAATTTAGATTTGTTATCTTGATTCATTATATTTTTCTTAGCATCCTTTTTTAAGGTCCAAAGTTGCATATCCAAAATCCCAAAGCATAGTCATAGTCTCATTGCCACTTTGCATCCCAAGCATAGTCATAGTTGCATTGCCATTTTGCATCCTTATATTCAAAAAACCCAAAAACATAGCATAGATTCATTGCCACTTTGCATCCTTATTCTTAGTTTGCATCCATCCAAAAAATCATAAAATCCAAAAAAAAGTCTTTGATTGCTTAGCTTTACCTTGCACTAGTGTTTGCATGCGAACTAAAACTCCACCAACTTATCCATCCAAACCATCCCATTATCCATCCTAATCCACACTCACAACCATGTCTCCAATTTACCTTGATCTTCTTCATAGTCAAGATGAATAACAATTCATCCTCGATATCAATCGCCAATGCCAATCACCCATAGTCCCGAGTCAACCACCCATCTACCCCTCTTACCAACAATCCATAAGCTCTATTCATCCATCCATCTATCCTCACTATCAAGAGCCAGTTAACATAATCCATACCATTAACCCCGAACAAACATCCATTAGTCACCCTTATCCTAACCTTGATGATGGAAACCAATCTTCCATCCAAAGTCTTCCTCAACACCAAACCATATCACAAAGCCCTATTATTATAGCCTAAACCTCCTCTTGCAATCCTTCATCCACTAAGCCATTGCTATCCACTCCATCTCAATCCACAAATCCATCCAAGAAAAGCACATTTGTCAGTGATCTCTTGAGAAGCACAAAAATAATTCTCAACTCCAATGTAAAAACAAAGGAAGGAAATCAAATCACATTGCTAATCCTAAACCATCCAACCATCTTCCACTAGCATGTCCTCCATCGCCTACAAAAGATCTTCCTATCAAAACTCCATTATTGTCATGTCAAAATCTTGAGTCCATCGAAGAAAATTCTATCATTGTCCAAAATTGCATTCCATTACCTAAACCATTGGATATATGTCGAGGGGAAAGTCCAAAGCATGATGAAATAGACTCCAAGACAAATCAATATCAAGTTACTCAAAATTTCCCTATAGATCATTATGATATACAAGTTAAATCAATCCTAGATCAATGTCCTATTCATAGTATCCATGAAAATCCAATCCTTGATCATGATCCAATCCTTGAGTCTACCCAAAAATCACCTATAAATGATCATGACATCCAAGCTAATCCAATCTTTTATCAAGATCATATTCCCAATCATGTCATCCAAGATAAACCTATCTTTGATCAAGATCCTACCATTGACCAACAAATCCAAAACGATCCTCTCATTGACCTTTATACCATCCATAATCAAACATTTGAAGTTGATCCTATCCAAACTCCAAACACCTCCATTTCACAACATGAGACACTTTCCTCCCTTGGACACATAAATAATTAAATAAATGACATGGATAACATCAAAGAAGAACATAAAGAAGTTACTATGGATCAAATCAAATAAGCAGATACAAAAGATACTATTGATCAAATCAAACAAGAAGATACAATAGCTAGCATGGATCAAATCAACATCCCAAATGATCAAGAATAAACAAGCATGATGAGTGATAAAGCCAAAATATCCTATCAACTAGGATCATCCACTTTTATTAAATTAGGCTTTCTTGTAGAGGAGAAAATTCCAAGCAACAATTTTCAAATACACAATGATGGGTTCGCATCTTTCTTTCAAAGTAACAAATATAAAATTATTCCATTTCATCCTTTTGCTAGCATGGAACATGATGAAGATCGAAGAGTTGTTCTACTTGGCATAGCCAATTTGCTAATACCTTGCCATAAAACTTGCACATTTGTGTTCTTGGCATGAAGTGCCTAGAGTTGGTGATAGAATTATTAATTGAGGAAACATCTGCATCCCCAAGTCTTGTGGTGTAAATCAACCCATTAGGAGTCAATAAAAATATAGAGACAAGCTAATTGTTTGCACATTATATCAAAAATTCTCTCATTTTTCACCATATTTCCTCCTTAACCTTACTAGTTGCTTCTATTATATATTCAATGGTTATGGGATCCATCTCCTCTACTATTAGATCATTTTTTTCAAGAATCTTCTCCAAAGTGACTAGATTACTTCCTTTGCTTCTTGTTGAATCCCACACAATGGTGTTGCCAAAATGATTTTACAATAAATTACATAAATTAAATAAAAATAAGTTGAATTTTTTACTATAACTTACTTTAGCCTAGATCTCACTTTCTGGTTTTTTTGCAAGAATTTCACTAATTTGTAGCCTCAAGAATAAATTTGGTGAAAAACCTCATTTCATACCTCCTTCAAATTGGACTTAAATTACCTAAACTTTGGATCATAGTAACTTTAATATGTCCTTGATCAACCCTATACATTTTAGAATAATATTCACTAAATTGAGAGAGATATGCACTTTAAAAAATCCCTCTTAAATATTTTTTTGTGTTATTTCTTGCCTTTTGAATGCCAACAACATTCTATGATACCACTTATCATGAAATAAGTTGCACAAGAGAATAATATAATAGGTAATATATTATAAATTCTTGATAATAATAAGCCAAGTTTCAAGGGGAAAATTTTCCACAATTCTTCAACAAGAACATAATTCATAATAGGATGATAACAAATAACCACCACCTCCTACATATATCATATGTATTCCATGGATGCCACCCAAGCCAGTCTAAATACTTATATAAGACTAAATAAATGATTATATAGCTTAATTAAGGGTTATGCTAGCCATAAGTTAACTACACATATCCCCAATATAGGTTAAGGGCATAAACATATTTTTCCTATTGGTATTATACTATTGGTGGGCATTGGTTTCTCTATTATAATGATGTGAGGGAATCCTCAAGGAACCCTTATGCCATAGCCAATTATAGACCATAATTTGAAAAGGATTTTCCACTATGAAAAGGAAGGTAATCTAAAATTAGTGAATGCATTTTTAGGGGCATAGGGTCTAGAGGATAATGGTTGATTGTATTTCTAAGGCTATGATTTTTATCAATGTTTAAGAAAAAATTGAAGCTAGCTATGGTTAATGATGAACAAAGGGATAGTATAATTAACAAGTGCATGCACATGAGAACTTAAAATAAATAGTGGAAGAAGAGAACCATAGAGGTACAACATTGTATAGTTAGGAAAGATGGAGAAGAATTCTTCAAGTGATGCAACATAAATAGTGTTAAAAAAATTGTAAGAGGATATCCACAAATTGTAGGTAGATAATCAAATATTAGATGTATTTTACCAAGACTTGTAAATGAATACTAGGAACATTGTGGTTTTCTTCTAACATGGCATGTAAGAGCTTACCAATGGCTAACAATGCCACTATTGGAGGAAGGGATACTCAATGAGCATTACAAAGAACAAAGGTGATTGAAGGAATTAATCATCATGAATGTGTATTAGTAGTTAGTCATTTGTACCATTGGTGGCGATCACTCTATTTTTTAAGAATGAAACTACAATTGATATTTTGAGAGAAGGAGAGCTCTACACTACCTGGTATTGGAATGCAATATAGATTTTCTGTAATTTCTAGTAGGTTTTTGTTGATGGCGATTTTGGCACCACAACAATGCTAAACAGAGTATTGCTACTCTGCTTCTCCTGAAAGAGAAAGGCAACACATGGATGCCTTAGCTCCCAAGGTCTTGGTAGTTGGGTCTCAACTGTGCTGATGTCCCTCAGTGGTCAATGTAACAGTAATATTCAAGGGGCCTGCTGGTGTGAGCTTTTGGACTTTTGTGAGAGCAAACATAAAATTAAAACCTATTCTAACCAAGGTTTTAAATAAATGTAAAAAAAAGATGGATCAGGGCTTTGGAACAAAAAAGAATGATACTTCATCCGAATTAACCAGACCTGTTGCCTTCCAAGGAATTCCTAACTAAAACTATAGAACAAACTTAACTTGTGACTAACACACAATATCATTCATTCACAGTGCTGATTTCAACAATAGATTGCGAGTTTCCACTTTAAATAAAACATAAAATCAAACCTCATTCCTTGAGAGCTTCCCAAATCAAATGATTAATTCAAGACAAACACCATTCTGAAACACAAAATGAAATAGATTTTAATCTGGTTGCTTCTACTGTTAGTGAAACAAATAAGCAACATTTACAAAGCTAGCACAATCACAAGTGTACAGAAAATCTGTGATTTCAAATTGTTCCCATTTACACTAAGAAAACTGAAAGATACATTAGTCTATTCTGATTCTAACTCCTAACCGAGATGACAAAAGAAGCTCCTATTACAAAGAATCGGGATCAGCTTCTATCCCCTCTACTTCTATTGATTTCTAACTACTGGTTCCTCAAATTCTAACTCTAAAACTTCTAACCTATACAAAGAGGCACGCATGCCTTATATACAAAATGTACAAGAAAGGATGCACTGTCCCTTGCACTAGGGTTTTTCAAAAATATCTGTCTCGTTGTAGGAAGGTCGGCCCTTAGATCTTTATGAGGAAAGTCGGTTGTGCATTCAATGTGAATCCTCATTATCCAGATTGCTGGAAGATTTCTGGGAAAGATCTGTAGATCTTTTGCAACTACCATCATAACTTCTACGCCTCCGTGTCCATTTCGAATCTCCAGCGGAGCTGCTTTGAGTGCCCTAAAATATCGCCATTAAAGCCGAGCTAACTCTGTCAACAGACACCAGCTGTCCCCTTTTTCACGGCTTTATCTTCTTCTTTCGTGTTCTTTCCACCCCCGATCCGCTCTCCTGCAAGCTCGTCGGTGTAGCACAGGCCAGTCGGTGAGAGGTTCCGGCGAGCCATAGAGGTCATATCGGCCTCGCAAAGACCTTCAGCAAGACGTCATGGCGTAAATCGCGTCCTTTCAGTGAGCTCTCATTTCTTTCGGTGGCCCCCCTTTTAGTTGGCAGGACATCCGCCTTCGGCAAGATGTCATGGCAGGCGCTAAGAGCTACAATGATATGTTTCTTCATTGGTGGATTCACCGCTATGACAAGACACGAGACGGTCACTGAGACCACATGGCGAAACCCTTGTTTACTTTGGAGTCTCCCCAACATCCCTTTGTTGACCCTCTCGCGCCAACTTCTATTTTTGTTTCGGCGTGACTTTCTTCATTCTTTAAGACCTTGTGGCGAAGGCATGATCCTTGGCCGAGCCCATCTTGTTATTCGGCAAGACCCTTTGGTATTGGCGAGACATCTCGTCGATCTTCATTCATTATACCAAAGCCACGCCCCTTCGGTGAGACTTTAGTTGGTCACCAAGACCTTTTGGCGAATGCTTTGCCTTTCGGCGAGTTCCGTTTCTTTCTCGGCGGAGCTCACTTCGTTCTTTCGGTGTGACCTTCACTCATCACCAAGACCCTATGGCGAAAGTATAACCCCTCGCTGATACCGCTTCGTTTTATGTTGGGGAGACCTATACCGACATCACAACCTTCTGTCGATCCTTGTCATGGCGTGACTTTGGATCGTCGGCAAGACCTTCCACCTGAGCTCAAAAACTCTTGCTGAGATCCTTGAGACATATGGTCACGCACAGAATTTGACCCCTACAAAATGAGGTCTCCATTAGTCTTCCAAACCACAAGAATGTCATCCTCGAAATTACCCAGAACACTTATTATTTTATCACCATTCGCAAGGAAAAACTTGCTTCGGTGAAGGCGGAACCAAATCCGAAACCGGGAAGCAAAAATAAACAAGTCCCAGTGGAACTGGGACCGAAACAAAATACACGACCTAGAAACGACATCCCCCCGTCTTCAAAACTGGTGGGTGCGGGGTCAAACAAAAATCAGAATCGGGACCGGAGTCGGGGAGGGAACGAGCCAGGGAAACAACCAACATTTCCAAGTTCACACCCCAAATCGACCCTACTTCCACGAAGAAACGGAAAACGCAAAGGACGTTAACCAAAACACCGGCGAAGCCGGAGCAAAACGACGGACAAAACCGGGGTCGGAACCAAATACGAACCAGAAACTTTGAGGAAGTCTCCAAGTTTCGGGTTCGGATTCTATTCCGAACCCGCCTTCGACATCACCCGAAAAGAGGAAAAGAAAGGAACAGAAAGAAAGAGAAAGGGGAAGGAAAACCCCACGACCAAAACAGAGGAAACCAGAAGCAAAAGAACCAACAATGTGGAACCGGGATCGACACTAAATCCGAACCAAGAACTTTTGAGAAAGTTCCCGGGTTCGGATCCAGTTCTAGTTTTTGGGTCGCCAGAACGAAAAAGAAAATGCCCAAGGCCGAAAAGAAAACACCTAAGGCAAAGGACACAAACCGAAAAAAGACCAACAAAGAGAAAATAAAAGGCGGGGTCAGACCCGGGACAGGACCAAAATGAGGAACTTGAGAAAGTTCAACATTTGAACTTGGTCCCAGATCCAACTCTGACAAAGAACAAAAGAAACGAAAACCAAGGTCTGTCAGAACCGGAACCGGGGTTGGAACAAGACCCGAACTTAGAAGGAATTTCCAAATCCGGTATTGGTCCGGTTCCGCCTCCGACAGAACTTTGAAAGGAAAATGCCTAAGGCAGAAAACCAAAGGCCAAAGGGAAAAGACAAACGGGGACCCATTTTGATCTAGATCAAAGGGGGGTGGTTATGCAAGGCATAACCGTTTTGTTCTCATATCTTGTTCTTAAATTTTTCTTTTTTTTTTTGTAGTCTTTCCCCCATTTTTAGTTTTGGATCTCCTTCAGTTTTGATGTTTTGGTTGTTATATCATTTTGGGAGTATTGTGGAGTGTACAAGATTGGTGGTGCAGTGTATGATTAGATAGTATAATCTTGAATTTTCCTAGTGACTGATGGTTTTAATTTTTTATTATTCTATTTATACTTATTTTGATGATTTAAGATATAATTTAAATTGATATAACTTCTATTTATGTTAGAAAATTGATGAATATTTTTAATTATTAACATATATTATTTTTTCTTCTTCTTATTAAATTAGAACCATTTTTACAAAACCAATACCTATAATTAAAGAATACAAACTATACTAAATACATAAAATTATCATACATAATTAACAATAATCTATTTACAAAATTAGAATTCAATAACAAAAGTACAGTCTATAATATACTATCTCAACTTAAAACCAATTTAAAACTATTTGTTATTAATATTATTCTTTATCAAAGAATAGTGAAAAAAATTAAATACTAAATCCTTGATGAATTCCTACTCGTTCACATCTTTCTCTCTTAGCTATCTTCTTCTCTTTGTCAATGGGCACTTGGTCTACTGGTGAAGTTGAAAGGTTCTAAACGAGCCCACTAGGGATCAAGTCTTGCTAAGTGCAAAGACTCCAACGCCTAAAAAGGGATGAGGTGGGGATTGTGTCCTCGACGAATTTTGGCGGAATGGATACCCCTCAGACCTTAGCTCTAAGCTAAAGGGGACCCCCTTGAGGGTATCTCCAACAAAAAAAAAAGGTTGATGAATATAATATATTAATACATAAACACTTATGATTTAAAAAGACATGCCTCTTCCTAGTTAGTTGTATGTTTCTATCCATCATGATGTAGATTGACACAACTCTTCAAATCTTATGTCTGTACTTTGTGGACATTTTTTTATATCTCTACATTGACATTAATTTTATCTTAAAACAAAACTTCAACAATAAAATCTTATAGTGAAAAAAATGATAAAACAATTTTTAAAGAATTACATTAAATTTGAGAGTAAGATTCTTCTAATAATTTATGTTTTATAATAAATTTAAAATTATTTTTTAAAGTAAAATATTAATTAATTATAAAATGTTAATATTTATTATTAATTATTGCATCTTATTATTTACATATACAAATTATTCTACTCAAATAAAATAATCAATAATTAATATAGATATTTTAATCTACATTTAATAGTTTTTGTCTCATAAGAATACTAATGCATCTCATGCATTCAATTTCTTTTATTACTTCAATCAATGAGCATATGAAATAAATAAAAAATATTATAATCAACATTTAATTTTTTATTTTAAATAATTGTAAAAATGTTAAATTTTTTTCTTTCTATTGGTTTGTGTTATGAATAGTCAATACAAAAAAAAAAATATTTGTTGTAATTTATATGTCCAATATATTTAATTCAATGAATTCAATTTCAACTCTATTAATAGATTATATGACATGAGCATTATTCTATACATCATAATAGTTTTGAATGACATGAGCACTATTCTATACATCATAATAGTTTTGAATGACATGAGCACTATTATATACATCATAATAGTCATTTTTATATTATGAGGTGGTAAGGCAAATTAATATGAAAATAAATTTTGACCTTAATAAAATTACATTGTTGACTTTAAAATTATTGTCTCCTTCAATGACATTTCTAATGTCACTCAATTTATAAGACACAATAAAATTCACCACAACATCAAAGAAACCTAGTACAATACGTTTTTTATCTATAAAATGTTTAGAGTTATTAGTCTTTAATTATTTTATTTATATACATACATATGAACACAAAAAAAATATTTTTATTTTATCTATATATTTATTTGAGGAATTATTTTTAAGTAATTTTAATTTTCAAAATTCCATCATTTATTATTTGGATAATTCTTTTATTTTTTATTTCATTTGTAATAATTGTTCTTTCCCTTTCTTTCATAATCATAATATCAAATACTTCTCATCTTACTATTATTATAAATTATCTAAAATTTAAATTTTTTTAAAAAAATATAAATATTTTAAATAATTTATTAAAAAACATAAATTAAAACATACAATTTATTTCCAAACAATATTTAATGAGCCCACAACTTTGTGGACATAATATTCATTTTCATTCATTAAATTTCATAGTTGGAAGTTAGCAATGGGCTTTGATTGTTAGATAAATTTCAACTTAATGGATTTATTGGTATGAATGTTAGTTGAGTGTGGTAGAAACACCACACACTTACTCATCTCCTTACAAATTTTTAATTCTTTTGGGATTTGTTTGTATAAATGTTAACTTTTATTTTTCATAAATAATTATATACATTAATTTTATGTATTTCTATTTTGTAAGATTAAGAGTATAATTAATTTAAAATATTTTTATTATATAAAATTAGGTTAGGTAATTAAATGAAGGTAAACAAAAGTGTAATTAAATTAAATTAATGATAATAAGGAATGATGAATGTGTAGTATATATTATTTTTAAAAATTAAATGAAGAGGTTTAGATATTTAATTATTGAAATTATAAAAAATAATAATTTAATATCACACAAATTTGGTTTTTTAGTGTATAAAATAAATATTCTTAGTCTTTTTGATATTTTGAGAATTGTAATAATCATAAATAAATAAATTTTGTGTAGGTTAGATCTACATCATGCATGATTAATCTTGTATTTTGATTTACAAATTTATCTTCATATCCATAAGATTGATCTACAAATTTATGTACTTTTGTGATCTAATTCAACTCCATTATCTATCGTTTACTAATATATAACGATTGGTAATACTTAAAAATAACTAGGGGAGATCATTAGTTCATATTGGTCATGCTCTCCTATGTCAACCCCCTTGATTATATTGTCTTTATGGTTGTGAATGAATGTCATAGAAAATATTCTCTCACATGTAGATGTCTTTGATGATTTTGATATATATGTTAATTCCTTTAATTCTCCAAATTAAAAAATTACTATGAACACACATTATAATGAGGACATTCCTTGTTATTTCCAAATGATTTTTAAATGTACAAATGAATAGCTTTGAATATAAAGATAAAGTAAGCTTTTAATAAATAGTGGAAAAGGGCAAGAGTCAACAATTTGAATATTAAATTTTTTAATTTAGGGTTAGTTCTATGGCATATCCCAAATCAAACCAATCTATCACAAGATACCCATAATAGAAGATGAAAAATCTCAAGGTAAGGATCATTTACATGGAATTTGGGTTGATGATAAGGTGAATGGCTAAGAACAGGTGCAAATAAAGTTAAGATAAAGTCAAATATACGAAAGTGTAAGTGAAAGTAAATGAGGGTTCGTATGAACCAATGCAAGAGTAAATTATAACAAAAAAAATATACCACATATTGCTATACACTTGTATTAAAATATTCCATGAGCTAAAAACTAAATAAAAATTGGCATGGGCACGTGAATTTCACCATTACAATTATATAAACACTTTTATAATTAATTAGGCTCACCAATAAATATAATAGGAATAAGTGTTATTTTAGGAAATTAAATGTGAGAGGCATACTTAGCTCTTGAACTAGAGATGTAATATGCATGCTAATAAATTGTAGGAATAATTTGCCACAATACAAAAAAATGATGTCCTTAAAGTGCTAACTATCTTGTACTCAATGTAGACCTAAAAATCCTTGTGGGTCAATACAACAACTAGGATCAATCCCCCACCATGCATATTTGATCTTTCAGATGTGATTTTGATTTGAATTAATGCGAGATGATATGGTTCATTATGATCCCTACTCTCTATTCATGTGTAAGGACAAGTGGTATTTAAATATACCTTGGGAAATTACTAAGTTAAGAGGGTTCATGCTCTCCTTATTCAAACCCCCTTTAATGACTAAGTTTATAGTATTATGCAAGTGTTGGAAAAAGAAAGCATGCAAATGACTAATACAAATATTGATGCATGTATTGTTCTCTTTAGTGCTCGAAGTCCATATGTTCTTAAGAATGCTCCTTGATACTTAGGATATGCAAATGATTACTAAAAGATCTAGGATGATACTTAAATGACCATATGAATATCTTAAATTACAATGAAATAAGGAATCATCACGTGAATGAGTACCAAGTCAAATTCCACCAAACAGTGGAAAATGTAGGGAGTCAACAATTTAAATTTTAAAATTTGGATTAAATCCACTTCATGTGGGACCACTCTCATGTGTCACAAGATTGACCTCAAATGGGCAACACGATATCTCAAGATCAAGAATAGATATGTGGAAGTATGGGCTAATAAATGAGGCAAATATGTGAGAAAGGTGCATATAGGGTTGAGATAAGGTGAAACATATGGAAGCATGTGTGGGTGAGAGTAAATAAGAATATATAGAGATAAGGGAAGGAGCTAAAATTAGCACAAAAATGTAGCACATGTCACTATGTAATCACATTAAGACACTCTCCCAAAATGGGTCCAACACTAAATGAAAATAAGCATGGGTACACAATTTTCACCATTACAACTTTGTATTTGCAAGGGAAGAAAATACACCTTATATTACTTTAGAAAGTCTAAAAAAAATCCACTAAGGCTAATAAATAGAAATGATAAAATAAAGTGAGGAATTAGGGCTTATGCACAAAATGGATCAATAGGAACTTTGATTAGTGAGACATGGTGATAAATGATTTGAGGTTGGAGATAAATGACTTAGGGGATCACACCTACAAATTGGTCTAGGTGGTGTGATTTTTCCTAGGGTAGCACAATTTTGTTTGACATAGAGTCTATCCTTTGATACCTATAGAGAATGTTTGCCTATGTATGTGTTTGAGAATATGTAGTATTAAGAAGCACTACTAGGAGCCCAGTATGTATAGAGGAAATTATGTAACTTCCCTGACAATTGTCCTACTAGGTTGATTCAACAAGATTGAAATAGAGAAATAAAGAATGGTGGATGCTTATGTAACTAAGTTGGTTGTAACTGATACAAATTGAGACTAATGACAATTAATTTTCTAGCATGTATGATTAATAAATGATTCTCTCTAAGATATTAATCCATACCATCTAATAACAATAATGAACTATGATAATATCCTTATATATAATCTTAGAGACACACTTTGGAATCTTTTATAACCTATGATCAATTGAGATAATTATTTGTAAAAAAATTGCTTAAAAATATAAACAACTATACATAAATTGCATTAACATGCATACAAAATAACTTGCACTATAAAAATTAAAAATAAAATTATATTTTTTCATCTAAAAATTATTAATTTTTCAATGAATGAATGTCCAAATTATCATTAAAAAATAATAATATTACACATTAAAAAAAACTAAAACATTATCATTAATAAAATATGTTTTTTAACTTAGAAACTCCCTCTTACATAAAGTATATTAAGGAGTGATAAAAGTAAATCCTTAGCCTCTTCAAAATATTGCCCTATTTTTTGAAAAAAATAATTAATCGAATTTCAGCGATGCTACTTTTCTAAATTTTTATAAATAAATGTCTATTATTATATTTTAGGAAAAAATATGTAAACGAATTTACATAAAAATTAACATAGTCCGACACGAAGATAATCAAAAGTGACGTCATGTTTTAAAACAGAATAGTCGGTGGGCATTTATATTTTGAATAAAAAGACACGCCTTAACTAACTGTGGCTATCAATATATCATACAAGTCGCTTTAGAAATTGATTTTCAAGTTTGTATGTTCCACAAATACAAGTCAAATAATCTTGAATGCAATTCAATTAATTCACCTATCTTTAATGAAGAGATGTTGAGAGGTGGATGCCATTTCTATTTATGTTTTACTAATGTTATAAATCATTAGTAATTGGACTTTAAAAGTTAATGAATATATGGATAGGTTTAAATTTTTTTTAAAGAAATTGTAAGGGATAATGTAGGGATTGAAAACGATTTTATTATGATTTTTAGCATAGGTAAGGTCGAAAAGGTTAGTGAATATTGTTTAAATTTGGGTTATTTTTCTAACATTGATATGATCATCAGACGTGTAGGATTGAAAATATCTGTCTTGAGTATTAAAGACAACTTGACAAAATGAAAAGAATCTTCATTAGTGAAAAGTAAAGTTTGTTAAAATATAGTGAAAATTGTAAGTAGAAAAATAAATTTTGTGTTTTGATGTAACTAGCTTTTCAAAACTTGCTATCAATAATAAATGCTAAATGGTCAAGAAATGTAGCTATCCAAATTCAAAGAGAAAAGACACCTACACCAAATAATGTCAAAATCAACATCCGACAATCAAGATCACTTTATAAAATATATGCACGAGATTGATTCAATAGTGCTCTTTTCAATCTTGTATATTCAAATATAATTGCAAATGTTCATCTCTAAATGCTTCCACTAAACAAATGCTTATTGAACATACAAATTATATTAAATGAATAAACAATATTTAAAATATATAAATAAATTATATACGTATATTTTATATTCTTGTTCAAACTTTAGGAAATTCAATTTATATTATTAGTTATTTGATATTTGATATTATAATATAATCATTCAAATTATACAAAAGTTATTTTTTTAAAATGTAAATTTATTTTTCAAATCAATTTATTTACTTAAGTTTAGTTTAGGCTAATCAAATGAAATACTTTTTTTTTTATACTATAGGGGTGATCCCCACGACCCAGCCCAGTAGTCCAACAACACTTACCTTGAGTACCTGAGGCGAGCTAGGGCGAATCAAATGAAATACTTACAACTTAGTACAACTCAACATAGACTAATAAGTATTCACGCATAAAATAATATCATGGGAGTCCATACAAATAGATGGATCTTGTTGAATGTGCAAGTTAATCTTTTGGTATGCATTCTCCATGGGAAGCTACAAAACAAAGAAAGTATATGCAATAAATAAATTTCCGTTCACAAATAAAAATTAGGATGTTGTTTAACTATCTAGGAAAAATAATAAATAGAAAATGATTACAATTAGGGAATTTTGTTTGTTTGAAAAGTTGGTGCACAAGACATGATGATTTCAAAGTTTCCTTAAAGCACAAGGCATTGCACCTAGGACATTGAATTCAATTTAATATAATAAATTTAAATTGTAAATATTATTCTGTAGCTCCATAATTATTTATTACTAACACCTAGAAAATATTAAGACGTACTTGAAAGAATCCAAAAAAACTCATAAATCATAGGAGTTGAAAAAATGATCAAAGTCAGTAACAGTCCAAAAAGAGAACGATTTGGAGTTTGTAGGATTGACTAGAGAATAACAAAGCATTTTTGCCATTCAAGCACAGGGCATGGCGATTTCAAAGTTTCATTAAATACATCAATTTCTCCCCCTTATTAGTTTGTCACTCAAAAATCTTCTATATTGCAATTTGTGGACTTCACACCATTCAAAACCTTCTATATTGCAATTTGTGGACTTCACACCATTCAAAACCTTCTATATTGTCAATTCATAGAATTCACATCATTCAAAACCTCTTATACAAAATTTTAAAAACGTTTACACAATATAATAAATAATTCCAATTAAAACATTAATATTATATTTACATTCTAATATTATCTTAAACATAATTGTTTAATTTTTTTTTTTAGACTGCAAGAATCAGTCTGGTAGGTATGTCCCCTATAATAAACTTTTTCACGTGACCGCTGCCGCTGGCGCGACACGCCCTCTGGTACCACGGGTTTGGACTAGACCTCATGACCTCTCTTTAGCCAATCAAACTAGACCCCGCGCCCCAACAATTTAAAAAATTTCTCATACCCATGAATAAATCTTTAGTTAGATTCACTCTCTAATCATTGAATGCCCCAAAGCTTTTATAATACTCGACCGTTTATAACTGGCAGGATTTGAGTGATAGATAGCAAAGGTGAAGCGTAAAGCAATTTTTTTTTAATGAAAATGACAGTTGAAGATTTTGGGTTGTTTTGACTTTTAGATTTGAAGGGCAGTTTTGAAGTTAATATTTTAATGCAATGCAGAACTGGTAGTTATATGAAGAAGAGCAGTTATCAAGTATCAATCTATGAAGATGAAGTGTGTTTTGTGAGTTAATGCTTTTGACGTGTTCTTTGCCCTTCAACATCATTCAATACAAAAAGATAGAGATGAATAACTGTTACGAAAAAACCAATTTTCTTTTGGTTTTATATGGAAGTTTAGACTGAAATAGCAGTTTCCATTGACAACATTTATTTGTGAATCATCATAATAAATATTCACTTGCCAACCAACTTAATTAAGTTGATTTAATTTGAATAAATTCTTTTTTGGGTTGCATTTATTTTGGTTGTTATTATACAATGATGTCTTCAATGACTTCATTTAAAAAAATAAAATAAATTAAAGTTCATGGTAGGAAAATGAATTTGAGTTGATTTGTTTGAATTATAATTTGAAAAAGTTTATATCAAGAGAATGAATTAACATTTTTAAAAACAAAGTTTTATCAGTTCATACATAATAGATAAATAGAATAATATTTATATTGGAAAAATTAAAGTTAAAAAGTATAGGTATGATTATGTTTTATATTAATGTAAAAATGTAAATTTTATTCAAATATATTTTTTAATAATCTTGTTAATCAATTCATTAGTTTATCAATATATCTTTGTCTATTATCATATTTTATTATATCTTGATTTTATCTTATTATAATGATGAATATTATTACATCATAGTTATATGCAACAAGGGGTATAGTTATTTATAAGAGGGTTAATGATATTCATCTGGATGTTATTTAAGATAGTTAGACACATCAAGATTATATCTCTGGACATCTTTTTAGATAGATGTATTTAAGATACCTATACCAATTAAAGAGACACTTATGACTTAAAATTCATGTACTTTCTTAATCAATTTTATGTTAGCTTTATATCTCTTTCTTTCATGAATACATAGCTAACAACACTCTTTCTATGTTATGTCAGTGGCAATCTATTAAGACTTTTTTATAACCTTCCAACGTCAATAACATCAAGTGTCTTTATTAGACACCAATTTCTTAAACAACCTTTAACAACAACAAAAACATGTTACAAAAATATTTTTAAACATCTAAATATCAAAGAAAACATATCCTCAACTTTATCAAATTTCATATTTACCCATTACCAATTTTTTTCTTTTCTTATAATTATAGATTCCATAAAAACTACTAAAGATAACCTTGCCTTTCTCAATTGATTTTAAGTAAATTTTCTTTACATTTAAATTTATTTATTCTTAAATTTTATATTATCAATTAATTTAAATATCTAATATTTTAAAATGACCATTATATTAATTTAAAAGTTATTAAAATTAAACAACTAAGATTTTTATATTAATAAAATGATATCATAGAAGTGATCTTATTAATAGTTAATTAATTATATATAAGTATCTTTGCTTGTTTACTTTTTTTTTTTTTAACTTAAAAAATCCAACAAATTCCCTTATAAACCTTTTAAAAAATATCTCCTTTTATATTAAATAGACCCAATAAGTTACATAGTAAAATTACATCTACAACTACAAAATCCTTTATGTGAATATATAGTATAAACTAACTTAACTTTTATGGTTAAAGGGTACATGATATTGATGTACAATTGGAGGAAGAGGAAGGTGAATACATTTATTTGAATTTGGAATTTAGCAATGTACTCTGTCCTTTGATTGCAACATAAATTTCTTCTTTAAATGGATTTATTGGTATGAATGTTAGTTGGGTTGGAAATCCAAAGAAATTTACTCATAATTTTATTTTTTATTTTTAAATAATTTTATATATAATTATTTGGAAGATGTGTATATGAAGATAATGTGAGAGTAGATAATTTAAGTCAATCATTTATATTTTATGAGGGTACACACCAAACACATATATAATGATGATAATGATGTTTCTATTGTAATGATTCTCATTTATTTCAAAGTAAATGATATTTTAACTTTTTTGATCACATATCATATAGATGTATGTATGATGGTCCCCACACACATATTAATAAACATAAATACGTTTTGTATGAAACTTAATTTTTTATCATATTAACAAATTTTATCTTCATTTCATCTAATTAAATGCTAAACCCATTTTTCCTAAATATTGTAGAGTGACCTCCAAAATGTTACATTAATGTTTTCAACTGAATAAAAATAAAACAAGTGCCCCATAGTGATCTTTATAGCATTGCAATTATAGTTTTGTAGGCTTGAAAAAAAAAATATAAGAATAAAAATAAATGTAAGTTTTGTTAATTATAGTATTTTAGTTTTGTTAATTAGTTCTTTGCATGAATCTAACCCTAACCCTAACTCACAACCTAACCCTAACTCTATCCCTAGACCTTACCATAATCCTAACCCTAGCAATAAATCCTAAACCATTATCCTAACCCTAGAAACCCATCTCTAACCCTAACCATAGTCCTAACACTAACCATAACTATAAATCTAACTTTAAACCCTAAATAGTTAACCATAGTTGTAACCCTAACCTCGCCCTAACCCTAACCACATTCCTAATTATAACAAAAAAATCAACCCTAATTGCATCTCTAATATGAACCATAATTGTAACTCTAAACCTAACCCTAAACCCTAATCTAACCCTAATCCTAACCCTGTTTCTCATAACACTTTAACCCTAACTCTAAACCTAACCCTAACCATAACACAAATAATAAACTCTAAACCATAATCTTAACCCTAACTCAAACCATAATATAAAATAAAAATATTTAAATATCTAATCTATAAATATTAAAATCTTCTAAAAATTGTTTCTATTAATTTAAATAAAATATTAAAATATTCACATATTTAATATAAGTTAATGCTATGCATTTTGATCAAAATAAAAATTTAGTTGGAATATAGATCAAAATGTGGGAAGGTGTTTGGGAGTCTTGTTGCACCATAGGCTAGGGCTTTTAGGTCGTAGTCATGGCTTGGGCCTCCCTCCTTGGCACTTGTTTCCTATGTTCTAGGTGCCTTTTGATGGAACAAGTACAAATCAAGTGTGGTGTGGGGTTTGTTTGTAGGGTCAAGTTTTTTTGTTTTGTTTGTTGCTCCATTTTTGCTTGTTAGGGCGTGGTGTGTTGGGTGTGGAATATTGTGGAGTATGGGTAGTGTAATTGGTGGGAGGAGTGTAATCTTGTTTCCTTTGTCTAGCTTGGTAGTTGCTAATGGCACTAGGTGAAGATCCAGGGGTGTATGATAAAATGACATTTTCTAAGATTGTAACGGGGGTGGAACCCCCCCCCCCCATTGGGTCATGCTAATGATTTGATTATTAAGCAAAACTTTAAATGATGGGGGATCTTCTTAGATTAGAGGGCCTTGTGTATCAAAGGTTAGTGGTTTTCTAGAGAGGAGTCTTTCTCATCTATTTTTAGTTATCCAAACAAACTTGGTAGAGCTCTAAGGATGTTAGTTATCTAAACAACCATGCTTTGATTTGCAAGTTTATGGGTATTCGTGTCTCTCTCCCTTTTGAAATTGTGGGCTCATAGAACCTTGAATTTTGGGGGGGATATGGAGGTTATGCAAGCATCCAATAACTATTTCATGGTGGTGTTCTCCTGCATGGTGAATCAGAACAAGGATTTTGAAGGAGGCCCCTATTTCTACAATCAGGTGGGTCTATTCATCAAACCTTGGCTTATAAGGTTTAATTTGAATGAGGAACCTCCCTCAAGGGTCCTGATTTTGGGTGAGACTCCCATGGCTACCTCTGGAATTCTAAAGGAATGAAATCATGCACACAATTTCCTTACTTCTGGGTTAATCAATGTCTTTGTCTCAACAGATGATGGATAAAAAGGTAATCTCGTGTGCTCGCATTTGTGTTGAAATTGATCTAAATAACCCATTACTGGATTCGTTAGAGATTTAGATTGGGTCCACTTCTTGGATCCAACAATTGGATTATGAAGCCCTTCCTTTATATTGTTGGATATGTCATGAATACAAGATCCTTTAGAGGAAATACCCCAATCTTAGCTCTTTAAGGGGGCATGCGAGTGTAGCTTCCACCAAGTTGCCTTCTCGCCCACCTCCTCGAAAGGATAAAGGGAAAGTACCTATGTCTGGGGGGATACTGATAAGGAGGGATTTATCCCAGTCAAACCTCGTAACAAGGGTAGAGGATCGAAGAGAAATTTGAAGGATAGGCAAGCAGATGCATCTTTCAACTACTTTGAGGCTTTGGAGGATATGGATCAACATGATGGAATCCTCGATAGACTACATTTTAGATTAGATAATATGGGAATGGGCTAGATGGATCCTAAAGAGAAGCAACAGTTTGGGGGAGGATTAGTTAGACTCTCATATGGATACAAACTAGACTCGATCGTGCCCTAGTGAGTTGAACTTACCTTTGGGAAAGGATTTGGGTGATCATTGGTATTGGCTTTGCATGAACCGGTTCTAAAGATAGTGACTAAAGAACTTGGTAAGAGCAACAAATTTATGCCTTCTTTGGGATTGTAGTAAAAAAACCTTAAAAAGGGAAACTTTGAGAAATCTTCCAAGGTGGGTAGAATGAAAGACCAGAATAAATTTAAAGTAATGGGGGATAATTTTGTGGAGTTAGGGTTAGTTAAGACCAATGAATCCCACTTATCTAACCTATAAAAATGATTGTCTTATCATGGAATGCAAGGGGCATGAATAACACCCCTAGACAAATGGTTGTTCAAGATTTGATAAAGTTGAATTCTCTTGATGTTGTGTTCATTCAAGAGACTAAGTTGTCAATGGATGGAATGTTTAATGTGGCCTCCAAGGTGTGGTGGAGGGGTCAATGTTAGTGTATTGGGGCACAAGGTAGATCTCAAGGGATTGTTTGTCTTTGGGACCCACATAAGATTTCTCCTCTCTGGTGGATTGCTGATAGAAATTCTTTATCCATGGTTGCCTCAAGCTTTGACTCTATTGAAGTCATCTTGCTAACTAATTTCTATGCTCCAATGGATTTTCCTAGTAAGTGTCAAATTTTGGGCTCATATTAGGTTTGTACAATCCTTAGCTCCTTTACTTTCATGGGTTCACTAGTGATTTTAATGATATTATTAATTTGGAGAAAAAAGGGGAGGGGTGGGTAGGCTTGATCCCTCATCTATAATTTTTCAAAGAGAATATTGATGTTTTGAACTTGGTAGATATAAAGCCTAGTAATGGCATGTTCACGTGGACTAATAGGAGATGTAGGAAGGGCTTTATCTTTGGGATATTGGATAGGTTTCTAGTGTCTAGCTTCTAGATTGGTAGCAATCGGATTGCTAGTTTAGATATCTTGGATTGGAAAGGATCAAACCATTGTCGTATACAATTTTATGCAAATGGGAGGAACTCTTGTAAGAGCCCTTCTTTTAAATTCTATCTTATGTGGTAACGTGAGCCTTCTCTGTAGGATCTCATGAGGGAGGGGTGGAGGAATGTCATGATTTATTATGGTATGACTATGTTTTCCTTTGTCAAAAGACTTCAATTTGTGAATTATTAGCTTAGGAAGTGGAATAGACAAAGTTTAGGAAATATTATTTTTGTCAAAATTGATTGCCCAACAACATTTGGATTCCATCACTAGAAAAAATATGGATCATTTATGGATTATGAAGGAATCTCTTAGAGAGAAGAAGAAGCCAAGAAGGAATTTGTAGAATGGGAATTAAGGGAAGAGATTTTTTGGAAATAAAAGTCTAGGATTGACTGGTTGTAGGAGGGGGATAGGAATAAAATTTTCTTCAACTCTGTTAGAGTCGAAAGACATGATAATTCAATTTCTTCACTAGTGTCCTCCCATGGGCAACAACTATCTTTGTTTAAGGATATCTCACAAGAAGCTATTCGGTTTTATTCTTCTTTGTTCAAGAAGAAATCTCCTATTGCAAAGGTGGAAGAAAATATAATTTTGGAATGTATTCCCTTAGTTGTTCCTCTTGAGGTAAATGAGATGCTTCTTAGGCCTATCATGCTGGAGCATCTAGAAGAGATAGTTTTTAAGATAAAAAAATGAAAGGATGGGTTGGACTTGACAACTTCCCGATATAATTTTTTCAAGAATTCTGGGAGATTATCAAATTTGATCTATTGGATGTTGTGCAAGAATCACAGAGTAGTAAACAGATGTTGAGGGAAATGAATTCTACCTTCCTTGCTCTTATCCCTAAGAGGGAGGGAGCTAATTATCTTGATTAGTTTAGGCCAATCATCTTATGTAATGTGGTTTACAAGATTATATCTAAGTTAATGGAAAAGAGATTTAAGATGTGGTTTAGCAAGATTATTTTAGAACATGGAGGTTTTATTCCATGTAGGTAAATCCTGGATGGGGTGGTTATTGCAGTCAAAGCTATTCACTCTATGGAAGTATCCAAGAAGAAGGCCATGTTTATCAAGTTGGATATGGCCAAAGCTTATGACTGAGTTAAATGGGATTTTATTCATAAGGTGCTCACTACTTTTCGTTTTAGTGAAGGATGTTGGATTGAATGGGTGATGAGTTGTGTTACATCTACTTCTTATTTAGTGTTGATTAATGAGGAACCTTCTTCTCTATTTGGAGCTTCTCAGGGTCTCCAACATGGTAACCCTCTGTCTCCTTATCTATTTATTATTATGGATGAAGGCTTGGGGAGAATATTGAAAGCCCATGTGAGACATGAACTAATTCAAGGTTGGAATTGGGGTGATGGGTTACCTCCCCAATCCCACTTACTGTTTGTGGATGATACAACTTTGTTGGGGGATGCAAAAATTAGAGAAGCCACTAACATTAGGAATGCTCTAGATATCTATCTTGTTGCTTTAGGTTAGAAAATCAATGATGATAAGTTCTCTATTTTGTTCTTTAATACCCTACTTCTTAATTATTCAAGAATAGCTTGTATTATGAGATTTCAGATTGGTGCTCTCCTTTTTGTGTATTTGGGTATCCCTCTCTCAGTTTTCCCCTTGCCAAGAGGGACTTGGAAGAATGTGCTAGATAAATTATGGGAGTGGGTTAATCATTGGAACTATAGATGGTTTTCCTTTGTGGGGAGAGTTTTGTTATTAAAATTTGTGGTTCAATCTCTCCTTGTTTATAGGTGCATGGTACAGACTTCTCCGACTAGTTTCATTAAGGAACTGGATGCTTTATCTAGAGAATTATCATGGGTTGCTAATCTTGCCTCCTCAAAGTCAATTTTAGTTAAATGGGAGAATATTTGTAGACCAAAACAATTTGGTGGTTTGGGCTTACTGCAGTCAGTCCTTATTGGTCAGGCTTTGGCAGCTAAGCTTTACTAGAGATGGTGTAATAATCAAGATCAAGCTTGGGCCAAGATTCTTTCCTCAAAATATCTAAGGGGGTTAGATAGGAAAGATGTTCCTAGAATGTCTTTGGAAGGTAAAGGATATATGATCTGGAACACTCTAAAAAGGGGAGCTAGCTTAATCAAGCAAGACTTGTTTTGGATTTATAATAGAGGATCTAAAGCTCTCTTCTAGTTTGAATCTTGGGATGGTCATCCCCTAATCATGAGTTTTGGCATCCTACAATGATTTAATAACTAAGCCCTTACATCCATGATTTAGAGATTGGACATCTAACCTAAATAGCTATTAAAATCATCATGAAGGTGCATTTAACTTGTCAACCCAAGGACGCGAACTTGAAATGGGTCAACACAGTATGTGCACTAGGAACTCAAAGTAGCCATTTCATTTTATAGCTAAGGAACTCGCAATACTGAAAGGAAATTGCTTAGAAGGGAATACCATAAATGTCAATCATCAATCAACAACTACATCAAACTAAAATATAGAACATAATGAAAATCTGAGCAACAAACAAGGTACTACTCTGTCTGCTTTAGCTGCCAAAATAGTCACAGAATGAAATTCTAGTGGCTGCAGGAACAGTCGATGCCAAATTTCTAACTAATTACTAAATAGTAAGTAATACTAAACTAACACTAAACTAAGAAGATAGATTACTCACCAAATGGGCCCCCTTGGATAAGTATCCTCTAAAACTAATGAGAACTCAGATGCTCGAACTCTTTATTTTATTCATTATAAATCATGAGTACAAAAGAGTAATGTAGCTGTATTATTGAAAACTTGAGAGTGCAAGTACAATATCAAATTGTGCAACCTCCTGAGGAAGGAGCATCAGATCTTTATTTATACTATTAGCTAAACAAGGCAGTCAAATCCATGACTGGGAGGACACCATTTAAGGAAGACAAAGAAAGTGGAGTGGTGGCAGTTACATGTGCGTGGAATCTAGTCAGACATGCAAGTTTAAACGTAGATTTAGCACAACAGTAATGCCCACATCTGCTCATAAAGTCCACTACAAGGCAGTTACATTCGGTTGCATGAGGAATCTTTTTCCATTGACCTCCTTTGACCTTGAATGATTCCTTTACTAGACGTTATGGTGCATGCCCACCAGGTGGTGTCTTCCTCAACTTAGCATCCTCAAATAAAATCTGCATGGCAATGTTAGTACACACAATAACTACACATCTATAACCACCTTAAGGAACATTCATTAACCACATGCAAAATCAATATAGATAATCCACATAATATGCCAATGTCATTAAAACTTGTAGAGATAGGATTAAGCCCAATGTCTATGGTTTGAGGGAAACATTATGAAAATATCAACATTTAACATCAAAGTCCATGACAACTACCAACAAATAAACTATAGATTCTACCCAAAATTGGACAAAAAACTAGGCTCATCACTCACCCCAACCTAATGTTTTGTTGGTCCTCCAGTAGGGGAAGGGTTATTCTTCTGCTTGGTCAAAGCTCTGAAATCTGCAACTGATAGTTGTCCAACATTAGTGGTTGTTGTGCATGAATCAGGATCCCAATAGAATCCTCCTAATATGTCAAATCTGTTCCATCTTTTTTTTCTTCTGCAACAATGTCATACTAGTAGAATTTGAAGTTTGGCATGGACCACATGAGAATGGGTGGTTGGAAGGTTAGGGGAAGCCAAAATTGCCCCTTCATTCTCCCAATCTGAATATACCTATCAATCCTTTTTAGTGCTGCAGCATAATTGTGGATGGAATGGGGTCAAGCCTGTTTTAGCTCATTAGCTAGGCTATTCCATCTTTGTGATAGGCATCTTCTCATAGTTTCCTTATTTGTTGCTACCTTTACCTCATACTCACTGTAAACTTCCTCAATCCAAGGCATAATCCTGTTGCCATAACTAGGTTTGAGAAGCATTTTGTGCCATTCTCTGTAAATATCCCTTGGGTTGCTTGATTCAACCCTAATGGGCAGATGGATGTTAGACTCCAATTGCTTATAAGCCCCATGTTGTTGTCCCCAACTAATCTCATTTTCACCCAAGACATAAATTCCCTTAATTAGACATCCCCAACACACAACAATGGATTCCAATCATGGTCTTGAGTTACAACATAATTATGCAAATAAAATTCACATAACAAATTCTTCATTTCAGGTGAGGCAATCCCTATAAGCATTGAAAAATTCAATAGGGGTGTCAATAGAAGGATTCAAACCAGAGGCAATCCTTCACAGCTTAAAAGAGAGATATTTCTCTTTCAGGTGTAGAGCATAGACCCTTTGAGGGGTCCTACATTCCAAAATTTGTGGTACCAAGGTTGCCATATCATCCACCCTATGCTTCAGGGTGGCAATTTATGCATCCTTATCTTCAATCTCCTCATCCCTCTTTTGAATTTCCTTCTTCAATTTCTTTTTTTCCTTTTTCCATTCTTCCTCCCTCCTTTGTATTTATTTCCATAAATTCAAAAAAATTGTATGTAATATAAAATCAGGAGGATTATGAATTCCTACTAGTCTTTTTTGTCAATGGTGGCTCCTCATGTAATACTATCTACATGGACTTAGGCTATCCAGTTGTTTCTAGCTGCGGGGGTACTGTTTCTTCTCCCACTTCTTGCTACAGAGGCTCTCATTCTTATTTTTGTTGTGGCTGTAGGAACTCCTGCTCTAGTTCTAGTTGTTGCTGCAGGACTTCTTGCTTATGCTACATGAAATCCTAATTTTCCTCAAACTCTTCTACAATGTTAGCAAGATCGGTCAGTGTTATATTTTTTGCTCTCTCAAATATGTCTTCTTCTTCGACATTCTCCTACCCCATTGGAGTTTTAGTGTCCTCATGTCATGTATCACCAGGCTTAGGGCTTTCCTATGGAGGTGTACCAATCATTGGCCTAGCTGGTCTTGACTTCCTAGGAGGTCTATCACATTTTTCTTTGGCTGCAGGATGAATAGATTCAACCTTCCTCTTCTTATAACATGGCGCCTTTCTTTCTACCTCCTGCCTTTTGGCCTTTCTTTTTCTCATTTCTACTTCTCTCTTTTGTGCCCTAGTTTTCATTAGGGAACCAAGTGGAATGTCATCATCATAATCTGATGAAGAGCTTTCTTTTTTTGAGTGATATGTTCCAAAAGAACTAATTTCTATGGTTTCTTCTACTGCAGGAGGATTCACACTAGAGCCAGCACCAGAGGTTGAAGCACCAAGAGTGGCTTCAACTGTGCTCAATCTCTTGCTAGACCTATGGGGTTGAGGTAAAACCCTAGGTTGCAAGTGCTTAGGTCTAATTTGATCAACATTTATAAATTCTTCCTAGGTCATTCCAGATACATCATGCAGAGACTTCTCAACTAGCAATTTAATCATACAATGGTGGGAAACAGAATTATCCCTATCTTTTTGGGTCTCAACTGCCATGATTGAGAGAAGATTGTATAGCACATTAGGCACATTCATCCTCCTTTCGTGCCTCATGTGATTCAAAAGATTGAAGTGCACGAAATGAAAATTCGATTGGCGAACCTCATAGGTGATGTATTTGATAACATAAACAACTATTTTCTTCCATGGCTCGAGCAAAGACATTCTCTTTGCACCCTGTTTATCTATGCTCAATGGGAGGTTGTTCGGCCCTATAAATTCAGCCCTAGCTGATATAACATCTTTGGAAGTAGGGTAATTTTCACCATCAACAAGTAACCCTGTGACCTCTGCAATTATTTTCTTAGTTGACACAATTTCCAACCCTTTTATTGTGGCTTTTCCTTTGGAAAATGTTTGGGCGAATTCAAGGGCAATGCTTTCATCAAAGCCATCCAGCTTCAAGAAGTAATCTAACCATCCACAGTTTCTAAATTTGGCTAGGAATTGTGCATTTTGCAATAAAACATCATGCACCGTGGGTTCATTTTGAATTAACCCACCTCCCATTATTTGCAATCAAACAAATGTGCTACAATTTCTTTCCTGCAATTCCATCTGAAAATCAAGTTCACCTTCCTACAATACCTGCTAAATTTTCAATGCCAATATCGACTGAATTTTCCCTTTCTTTTGTTTTACCTTTTTGCTTGCAACTCAAGATTATGACATAGTCAATAATGGCAAGAAAAGGAGTGATAAAGGAGAATTATGATGGGAAGAAATGGCGGTTGTAGTTAATGTCACTTCACACATGCAAGCTGTCCTCTCACTCAAATTTCAAATCAACTCATTTTAATTTTTTTGACGTAGCCTATCATAAATTTACACATGGGAAATATATTTGCATCTTTTTCTTTCCCCCCCAACCTAAATTTGGACATGTGTCCACACATGCGAGATGGGAGTGGTGATTTGATAGGAAGTAATGACATGTTATGTGAATGTCTATACTAATGTACATTGATTAAATGAATGCACTTAAAAGATGATTAAAAGATAACAATTAATGCGCACATACCTGAATGTGTGGAGGATTCATTGCAAAGATTGTGGAGAAAGTACTGTTTGCCTTTTAGGGAATAAATTGAGTAGTTAATGAAGATGAAGTGGAATGAGGTGAGGTGGAATGAAGTGGTGGATGAGAGAGAAAGGTGGTGATGGATGGGTCAATGGGTGGATGGGCGAAGAAACGGACTTCCACTAGAGTGGAAGTCTTTATTATGACAAGTACGTACCTTAATTAGCCAAAAGGAGGGACACTAGGTCCACTTCCTTCGGCTGTAGGAAGCTCAGGTGCTGAGTGCTGGGTGAATTGTTGTAGGAACTCTTCTTTGGAACTTGGCTTATAATATAATCTGAGGCGATGACCATTGACAAGTAATGTGAATCTGATAGGGTCAATGGTAGTAAGCTAAACAACTCCATTAGGAAAGACCTTAGCGACCTCATATGGTCCTAGCCACCTTGTCTGCAATTTTCCTGCATTATCCTGATATCTTGAGCCATAGAGCAGGGCCTAATCTCCTGGTTGGAATTTCTTGTCCTTGATAAATTTGTCATGCCACTTGATTCTCTGATTCTGCACTACCTCTGTATGATGAAGGGCTTCTCTTCTTATCTGATCCAAAGCATTTAGCTGCATGATTCTTTCTCTTTGTGCCTCAGAAATATCCATCCCCAAGTCTACTATAGTCTGAAGAGTCTTATATTCAAATTTAGTGGGCATCATGGCTGTCTTTCCATACAACAACTCAAATGGAGTGAAGCTTGTAGTTGTTTTCCAGGTTGTCCTATAGGGCCAAACAACTTTTGGTAATATGTTTTCCCAATCCATTCTATGAATAACTACCGTTTTGGTCAAAATAGCTTCAATTTCTCTGTTGGTCACCTCAACTTGGCCATTAGCCTGGGGGTGATAAGGAGTAGACTTCCTATGCCTTATGTTGTACTCATTAATTAGTGTTGCAACAAGGGTTGATATGAATTGATCCCCTTGATCAATCACTATTTCTCTTGGGACTCCATATCTTGTGAAAATATCCTCATAAAGAAATTTTGCAACCTTGTTATCTCTTGCATGCTTCATGGCCTTAACTTCTACCCACTTTGTCACATAATTAGTGCATACCAATATAAGACTTACAATTTGATGGAGGGTCAATGGGTCCCACAAAATCCAATCCCCACTTGTCAAAGGGAGTGATTACTACCTAAGGGAAAAGTGGCATCTCATTAGATCTAGTTGGTCTTCCCATTCTTTGACATCTATCACATTTTCTGGTATACCTTCCTGCATCCTTGTGGAGTGTTGGCTAGTAATATCCTGTGTTCAAAATATTCATTTTTGTCCTCTTGGCTGCAAAGTTTCCTCCACATAGTTTTTTGTGACATGCATGCAAAATTTCATATGTCTCATCTTCTCTCACACATATCCTCATGACATGGTCTGGTCTAGTATAAAACAAACATCCAACAATCCAAGAGAAAGGAAAATATTTTTCAATGAGTGCCCTTTTATCTTTTAGAGAGAAGTGAGAAGGAACTCTTCCTGTGACCAAATAATTGGTTATGTCAGCATACCAGGGTGTTTATATACTGAGGGAGAATATATGCTCATCAGGGAAAGAGTCATCTATGGGCTAATTGTCTTCTGATGTAGTGATCCTTGAAAGAAAATTTGCAACAACATTGGCCTTCCCTAGCTTATCCACAATGGTTATATCAAACTCCTACATCAACAATAACCATCTTGCCAACCTACCTATGATCAAAGGTTTATTCATGAGATATCTAATGGTTGCATGATCAATGTGCACAAATATTTGGTAGCCTATTATGTATTGTCTAAATTTGTTCAATGCATAGATTACTGCCAACATTTCTTTCTCTGTCACTGAATAATTGAGTTCAACTCCTTATAAATTTTTGTTGACAAAGTAAATGGCATTTTCAATAGCTCCTTTTTTTTGTCCTAAGACTGCTCCTATGGCATAATATAAAGCATCAGTATAGATGTGGAAAGGAAGTTCCCAATTAGGTCCTTTGAGTACAAGAGCATGAGTCAAAGTTTCCTTCAAGTCAGAAAATGCCTTGTCATAGGCTTCAATCCACTAAAATTCAACATCTTTAGTGAGAAGAGTATACAATGGTGTTGATATCTTATCGAAATCCTTGATGAAACACCTATAATATCCTGCATGACCCAAAAAAATCCTAATATCCTTTTGTTTTGTAGGTGTGGGCAGATTTGTGATTACCTCAATCTTTGCAGGATCTACTTGAATTCCCTTGTGGGAGATGTAGTGGCCAAGAACTACACCTTCCTGCATCATCATGAAGCACTTTTCACTGTTTAAGGAAAAATTTTGGTCTTCACATATTTGTAGGACTCTCCTGAGATTTTCCAACGCTTGATTAAAATAAACACCATAAGTGGTAAAGTCATCCATATAAATTTCCATGCAATCATGAGAAATGTCTAAAAATATGCTAATGAATGCCCTCTGAAAAGTTGTAGGTGCATTGCATAAGCCAAATGGAAGTACCAAATAGGCATAGGTCCCCCATGGATAGGTAAATGTAGTCTTCTCCTGGTGCTCTAGTGCAATTTGGATATGGTTGTAGCTGTTGAATCCATCTAGAAAAGAAAAGTATTGCTTTCCTTCAAGTGTGTCCAAAACTTGATCAATGAAGGGTAAGTGAAAGTGGTCCTTCTTGGTGGAAGCATTAAGTTCCCTATAATCAACACAAACTTTCCATTTCCCTCCCTTCTTGGGCACAATCACTAATGGAGACACCCACTGACTATCTGAAATGGGGTAGATAAATCCTGCATCTAGTAATTTCTACAATTCCCCTTTTACAAATTCTCTTAGTGAATGGTTAATTCTTCTTTGTGGCTATCTTACTGGGGTGCAATCATCTCTAAGGTAAATTCTATGTGTGCAAAGTTTAGGGTCCAATCCCTTCATATCATGATAATCCCACACAAATGTGTGTTGATGGGTCCTTAATAAGTTTTCCAATAATAGTTGTTGTTCCCCACTTAATTTACTATTAACATTCAGATATTTTCCTTATGACACTTGTACTTGTGTAGTTAGCTCTATCATGGATGCTTCATTAACAAATGGTACCTTTAGCTCATATGGCAGCAATGTATGGGACATACTTGTTGCTGCAAAAAGTCTATCTGTAGTAGCAGTGGTTGCAGGGAGAATGTATGCAAGAATAGTGGCTGCAGGAAGAGCAGGCATAAGTATCTTGACTAGAGTAGCAGAATGAGAAGATGATGCTTCATCCACTTCAAAATGGTTCTGAATGATGTTAGCCAATACTTCATCCTCATCTTGGAGCTGCATGAAAGAGCTTCTACCTAGCATCATAAGCTGGGCCACAAAATTAACTTCCTCGGCATCTTCACCAACATGTGGCCATACAGGATTATCTTAATCATGAGATGGTTGAGCAGGAGGATAAAGAACAAAAAAAATTATGCTCTTCCCATCTGAAATGGTCATGTCACCTAAGCAACATACAATGTATGCATCTGTATTTGCTAACCAAGGCCTTCCAAGAATAATGGGATACCCGCCTAGTGTAGCTTTAGGAGAAAGAATCATAAAGTTTGTTGGGTACTCCCAGGAGTCTAAAAATACCACAAGATCCTCCACTACACCATCAGGCTTAATAATAGAGCTATCAACAAGCTGCAGGATAGTAGGAGTAGATCTCATGCTTGCAATATTTAGTTGTTGCAGGATGTATTTGTTCATTACATTTATTGTTGTCCCTAAATCAATTAGAGCATTCTTTATTTGGACCCCGTTTATAACAATTGCTACCATAGGACTATCTGGGTCATTATACTTGGGGATAGTTACTTTTCCTAGCATGATGTCAACTAGTTGTCCCACCACATGAACTGTAGTTGGGTCCTTATTTTTCCTACCTGGCTTCTTGAGGCATGCTTCCTTGATTGCCTTGTCATAGATTAGAACATCTTTTATGGCTTGAAATAGAGGTATCTAGACACATATATGATTCAGCTAATCCAAGATATCAAAATTTGTATCCTCCTTTTCTTCCTTCTTGGAAACTTCCAATCTTTGGGGAAATGGTGGTTCTTGTTCAGTCTGCTTGACTTGGACTGGTTTAGTATTTTTAGGTACACTTGGTTGAATGGGATCATTCAAAGGTTCCTCTTCCTCTTCCATAGGAAGCTCAATGATAATGGGCTTGGAAGGGGCTGGTAGAGTAGTTCCTGAATGTAAGTGGATGTCACTTACACTCACAATATATGCAGGGAATTGATTTGAATCAATAGAGTATGCAAGCTATTGTTATGGTTTGTATTTGGATTGGGTGTGGGATGAGCTGGTAGCTAAGTAGGTTTAGGTGCATTTGAGATTGGATTAGTAGGTGGAGGCATTATAACAGGCTGCTAGGGCTGAGAAGGTGGTTGCATGTAACTGGTTTTCTAGGTAGGCCATTGTTGTCCTCCTCTCCATTGTTTTGTTTGCTACCAATTTCCTAGAGGTAGCTTCCAATGCCCTTGAAATTGTTGCCAATTCCCCTGAGGTTGCTGCCATTGGGGTGGAGAAATTTGATGATTGGGCCAAGCATTTAGAGGGTTACTCCAAGGCTATGGTGGATATCCTCCATAACTGGATGGATATGGGGGTTTCCATTGGTTACCAGATGAATAGGAATTAAAATATGGCCCAACATAGGATAGTGGATCCAGTGGAATACCTTGTCTTGGAGCCCAAGGCTTCCTTTGTGCAACATAGTATACTTGGTCTTCCTTAATCTAGATTGGTTTGAACTTAGGTGGAATCTGCTTGCTTCCAAGGTTAGCTATCGTCTTGCATCTGCATTCCCTCTTCTTTTGTCTGCAATGGAGGCAATACTCTGTCAACATTGCCTCTACCTCCTCTTGCTTCTTCTTGGCTTGAAGTGTATCTAGTTGAGTAGGTAGATTATTTATAATGTCTTACTTAAAGTCTGCTAGCAAATGAGTAATCTCCATTCTTGAAACTCCATCGGTAGTTGACTTACCCATGGAAGATTGGTAAGCTCTCCCCTTCTTTGAAGCTGCCCTAGAGTAGTTTTGGCATATTTTCTTGATATCCTCCCAAGGAACTTGGGAGATATCTCCTCCTCCCATGAGGTCCAAGGCATCAGTGCAACTATCATTGATTCCTCTTAGGAAAAACAACTTTTGTGAGTCTTCATTGAGTGTATGGTGTGGATATTTTTGTAGGAAAAACATAAACCTAACAATGTAATCTTCTAGGCTCTCATCTTCCTTTTGCTACATTCTGAAAATGTCACCTCCTCTCATGTTGCTGCCCCTACAATATTCCTTGTATTTCTCAAGGAATTTTGTCTTCATGTCTTCCCAAGTTTCCATAGTATCTCTGCCTAGGCTCATGAACCATCTTAATGCAACCTCTTTTAGAGTGGTAGGGAATAGCTTAAGCATATGGGCATCAATAGTATAATCATAACTCTTGCAAAGTATGTCAAACTTAAATAAAAAGGTGTCAGGATCTTTTGTGACAAGTCCATAAAACTTAGGGAGTGCTGAAGCAGGGATGTTCTTGATGTTGTCAACCTCATTCTAATGGGCAATGGGGAAAGAAAAATCTGGTTGGTTAGGTATGTTCCCATTTGCATCACCCATGCCTACTTGATGTAGTTCCAAAGCAAATGGGTTCTCAAGCTGATTTTGGTCTTCAGAGGAGATTTTAGAGCTATTCAAATCAGGAAATGCATCAGCAAAGGGGTGTGGATCTTCTTCTTCTTCTCTTGGTGGGTTCTGATATTCAACTAGCTAGAATGGACTAGGATTGTTAGGAAGGAATCTCCCATAGGCATCCCTTCTCCTTCCTCTATGCATGCAGTATCACTCACTATCAGTTAGCTCACACAAATAATTGGTAAAGAATAAGGGGGGTCGTTACTTCCTAAATGAGGATATACTAAGAACAACTTCCAAAAACATTACAGTAAGAAAAACTACCAATGACTCCAAAAGACTCCTTAGTTTGACACCATCCCCGACAATGGCACCAAAAATGTTGGCCTCCTACAATGATTTAATAACTAATCCCTTACAACCATGATTCAAAGATTGGACATATAACCTGAATAGCTATTTCAATCATCATGAAGGTGCATTTAACTTGTCAACCTAGGGACGTGAACTTGAAATGGGTTAACATAGTATGTGCACTAGGAACTCAAAGTAGCCATTTCATTCTACAGCTAAGGAACTCACAATATTTAAAGTAAATTGCTTAGGAGGGAATACCATAAATATCAATCATCAATCAACAACTACATCAAACTAAAATGCAGAATATTAATGAAAATCTGAGCAACAAACAGTGTACTACTTTGTCTGCTTTGGCTGTAGGAGCAGTCACAGAATGAAATTCTAGTGGCTGCAGGAATAGTTAGTTCCAGATTTCTAACTAATTACTAAACAGTAAGTAATACTAAACTAAGAAGACCAATCACTCACCAAGTGGGCCCCCTTGGATAAGTATCCTCTAAAACTAATGAGAACTCAGATGCTCAAACTCTTTATTTTATTCATTGTAAATTAAGAGTACAAAAGAGTAATGTATCTGTATTACTAAAAACTTGAGAGTGCAAGTACAATATCAAATTGTGCAACCTCCTGAAGAAGGAGCATCAGATTTTTATTTATTCTATTAGCTAAACAAGACAGTCAACTCCATGATTGCGAGGACACCATTTAGGGAAAACAGAGAAATTGGAGTGGCGACGGTTACACATACATGAAATCTGGTCAGACATGTTGGTCCAAACACAAATTTAGCATAGTAGTAACGCCCACATCTGCTCAATCATTAAATTCCACTACAAGGTAGTCACATTTGGTTGCATGAGGAATCTTCTGTCGTTGACCTCCTTTGACCTTGAGCAATTCCTTTGCTAGATATTATGTTGCATGTCTAGCTGACGGTGTCTTCCTCAACTTAGCATCCTCGAATTAAATCTGCATGGCAATGTCAGTATGCACAATAACTACACATCTATAACCACCTTAAGGAACATTCATTAACCACATGCAAAATAAATATAGATAATCCACATAATATGCAAATGTCATTAAAACTTGCAGAGATAGGATTAAGCCCAATGTCTATGGTTTGAGGGAAACATTATGAAAATATCAACATTTAACATCAAATTCCATGACAACTACCAACAAATAAACTACAGATTCTACCCAAAATTGGACCAAAAAATAGGCTCATCAATGGCCACATATCTGCATTTGCATAATCTTTGTCTTACCTTTCTAGAGGCTAGTTCCATTCTTGGTGGAAGACTTTAAAGTTGCAATGTGAAGGATGTCCAAGATTGGCCTCCAGGAGGCTCTGAGGAGGATCGTGATGAATTATCTCATATTTTGGTTGGTAGAAATTGTAGTTCCTTGCAAAGGAATGATATTTTTGCTTGGGGTCTGGGTCCTAGGGGATTTTACTCAGTGGTTGCTAGGTATCAAGAACTAGATAGGAAAAAATATGGAGGGGAGTATGTTCCTTGGTGGAAGTATGTGTGGAATAAGATTACATGGCCTAAATACAACTTATTCCTTTGGTTAGTGGCTCTTAATAGGCGTCTTACTTGGGATGATCTTCAAAAGAGGGGCCTTCAGGGTCCTTCCATTTATGTTCTATGTGGGAGTAGTGAGGATTCTTCTTCACATTTGTTACTTTAGTGTGGCTATTCTAGGATTATTTGGCACCATTGATGGGAGGTTTGGAGGAAAACTTGTGTGCATGCTTTATCTTTGGTTGAGTTTTGGGGGACTTTGGGGAGGCCTCTTACCAAGACATTTTCTGTTTAGGTGGCATGGGGTATAGGTCCTTCTTGCATTCTTTCTGGTTGGAGAGGAACCACAAGGTCTTTAAGGGAGAGGGTCTGGCTTCTCATCAGGTTTGGTAGCGGACTCTTGGCATGGTTCAAGAAAATATCTAGGCTAGGTGTGAGGTGGATATCCCTTTGAAATTTGGTGAGTTGGTAAGGATTGGGTTTAGTTGGTGGAGGTTCAAGGAAGACTTGTTCTAGTGGTTGTTGGCCTTCTAGCAAGAAGATTCAGAATGAGGGTAGATGGTATAACTTGAATCTTTCCTTGCAAGCTACAAAGTTTAGAAATGTTTTTAGGAGGTGGCATGCTTATTATAACATCAATTTCCTTTTTTTCCACCTCAATACCTCGATGTGACAACATAAAACCTAATCATTGTCCACTATCCACATCAGAGACACACTTATAAAAATCCATAAGAGCTAGAGTAGAATTATTTTGTTGGGGAATTCTTGGAGGTACCATGTTGAATATGAAAAGATAATCAAAGTCATATCTTTCACTATTAGGGAGAAATTAATACCAGAAATTTGTGTCGTTAATGCCGAAATTGTGTCACTAGTTTACAATAAGTTTAAATTTTCAAAATTTATGAGGGCTGGAGAAAAATCATTTTGCAGATGACTTGGGGACATCATCTTGAGTCTACACACCAAATTTTGTGTGAATCAGAAAACTTTGGTTTTTTTGCCTACAGACACCTGATTATGTCAAATTGACATATTTAGTTTTCTCCAAATTGTTGAAGCAAGATTATTGAGGAAATAAAAGTTAATTCCATGTTAAGTTCACTAGTACAAAAGCAACAATATATGACTAAAAAAACTACTAAAAACTACTTATAAATGACTAAACTTGGTCACATGACCATTAGTAATTTATTGCCAGTCATTTGTAATGCGACCAAATTTATGACTAAACCAATTTTAGTCATTTATTTGGTCATTTTGATTGATCGATTTGGTAATATATTTAGTGATTGATTTAGTCATATATTTAGTCATATTATTCACCGAGCTTGGTCACGTGACCATTAGTAGTTTATTGCCAGTCATTTATTTGGTTGTTTTGATTGATCAATTTGGTAGTATACTTTTAGTCATTGATTTAGTCATTTATTCACTGATTTTTGTAATTTGGTAGTATATTTATTCACTGATTTCTATCAGCTAGTAGTATATTTAGTCATATTTATTCATTGGTTTTTGTCAATTGGTAGTATATTTAGTCAATTGGTAGTTTATTTAATTGTTTTTGTTCACAGTTGATTTTTGCCTAAAAGTGTTGGAAATGAGACAATGCTTTTGAGGTTTAAACATAAAACACATAAAAACATAATCAATCATTAATTTGCACATAATGAAACAATTATTAAGAAGGAAAAATATTGAATTTTTATTGAGAAAAGGTGTTTTACAATAGATACAAGACTTAAATATGTCTTTGATTTGAAAAATGTGTTACAAAGTGTGTTTCTCAGTGATGTGACTGAGAAAACTGAGTTACAATGCTCTATTTTTTGCTTATACAACTCCAAAAGATGAAAGAACTACTTGAAAAATGAAGCCTAAGGGTCCTATGAAAGACTCCTCTATAGACTTCACACCATTAATACTTAGTATGGAATGAGAACTATGTTCTACATATAGCTTGACTGATAAGCTTTACTGAACATGACAGTGGACAAATCCAAATCGATAACAAACATTTATCAATGGACGAGCATATGGAAGTATTGTTTCCATAAGAAATTTCTTTGTCTTTTTAACATCATAGAAGTTTGACTCTCTGGTTACACATTCCACCTCCTTGATTTTTCTAGTTTTGGCTACTGCTTCAATGTATTTGAGGTAAATAGAAGATAGAATAACTTCAAAGTAGCTGATTCAAAAAAAAAATTGTAATACATAATTTTCACCACTCAAAATGTTCAATCCTTGGCTGTTAAAAAATGTGTATATTGCTCTTTACAACTTTTTCAGTGTTCCTAAATTTGGTAAATTCCATAAATTGTCCAAAAAAAATACACATGTATTAGACTCAAGTCACTTAGGTAAATAGGGCATGTGAGACTTCCCACTAAATCAATTCAAAATTAATAAGGTGTAAATATATGGCTCTTTTAGCACCACAATTAAGGTGTAAATCACAAATATATAAGCAAGTTGTGGCATAGCTGCCAACAATTGCAATCTATAAATCAAACACTACTGTAAAGAAAACAAAAAGAGAGATTACAGCAGAAATCCTAGCCCAAAGATAAGACTGTTATTTAAAAATCAACAAAAGGAAAAGCTTAAACTTGTATAACACTATAGAACACCTAACCACCCAGTATACAAAACAACCTTTTTATATAGATCTTGATCATGGGACATCCATCAAAGCATAACAATAGGGATTTTTTGTCATAAATTGTAGTTACAAGTTCCTTGCTAGACATACATGAAAATGTGCAAGCATAGACAAGGCAAGCGAACTATTTCAAAAAATGCCTCAAAGAAATGTGATATCATGGATACTTGCTCTCCCACAAGCACTTCAAGTCATGCCTACGGTGATGTGGGGATTTCCCACATCACCGTAGACATGACTTGAAGTGCTTGCAAGAGAGCGGGTTAAAATTAAGATGTAGAGGATTTCACAACTGTTCACCAAAAGAATGAATTGCAGAGGAAATTGGTTGTTTTATGTAAACTTCTCCAATCGAGCTCTGTACAAAATTTCCCCTCCTTTTTACATACATAGACCCATATATTCTAATTTTTATTATGTTTTAGGTCAAAAATTTCCATGAAGATGAAGCAAAATAGTTTTTCAAATGAAAAATTCTCTTCTCATCCTATAGAAAAGGATAAAGTTTTGATGGGTAATTGAATAGGCGTTGCAGGTTTAAATTACTCTGCTCTTCACCTATCTAGTTGCAACCAATTTGTTTTGTCACCCCTTGAAAAATATTTAGAGGGCATTGCTGGTACTAAGTGCAATGCACTATTCCCTATACTATCCATTCTTGGGTACATTAATATATGGTTGGTTTGTCACCCTTATCTTCCTCTTCTATAAAATCAAATAAGTATACCCATCATTCAACCACCACATCCTTTTCAATTTTGGTATTTGATTTTAAAATTTATGGATAGATGAGTTATATGTATAGAAAAAGGATGACAAATCCTCACCTTGTGTGGATCTTATCAAGAACAATGTCCCAAAGAGGAATGGAACTTGTCCATATCTTATTTTAGAAGAAATGGAATTTGATATTCAAATCTTAATATTTCCTGCCATGATAAAACTTCTACTACATGTTTGCTTTATTTTCCTTGGGATTCCTATGGTAGGATGGGTAGGTGGGGCAAAGAAGTGACTACAGATGTTGATCCAAAAATTAGATTACAGAAGCTTGACCATTGGGGTCATTGTGTCCCCAATTTAATCAGGAGTTATTACAATGCCTAGTATCATGAATTTTTCAAAGTTTTATATGTTTCATCATAACATTTACCTACTTTATGCAACATTTTTTTCACTTGACAATTAATTCACACATTCAAAACTCTCAGAATTGTTGCAACATTTTTTGTCATATATTGTTGTTACAAGTGCCATGCTAGACATACATGAAAATGTGGAAGCATAGACAAGGCAAGTGAACTATTTCAAAAAATGCCTCAAAGAAATGTGATATCATGGATACTCGCTCTCCCACAAGCACTTCAAGTCATGCATGTCATGATGCGGAAGCCTCGCATCACTACAAGTATTACTTGAAGTTCTTGTGGGAGAGCAGGTATCCACGATATCACATTTATTTGAGGCATTTTTGGAAACAGTTCGCTTGCCTTGTCTATGCTTCCACTTTTTCATGTATGTCTAGCAGGGCACTTGTAACTAAAACATATGATATATGTAAGTGGTAGATGAGATTCAATGGTTTTTAGGGCATTCATTTATGATATATGTTCTTGTTTTAGTCATCTTATTAGGTTATATTCTTGAAGGAGTCTTTGTTGTTTTGTTGTTATTGTTTTGTCACCTCCTACATTGATTTTCCCGAATCCTACCCAAGAATCCCTAGATGATGGTGTAGATGCATGTTAAAGGTAGATATCATAGTCATATAAGTAGGGAATAATGAAAAAAATAATGGAAAAGGCAGGCAAAAAGAGTATGGAATGCTTAGAAACGAACCTAGAGGACAAAGGATAAAAGACACACAAAAATGTTCATATACAATACAATGAAAAATAATGTGTACGATATCATGAGATTGAATAGTTTCAATCCAACATATATACCTAAAATTAATGTCTACAAGTCATGAAAATTCCTCACAAGCATGATAGTCCATGGAGAATGCAAAGGAAATGTTACTAAAGGAGTTTCTTATGACAACTATTCAACCTATGTAGGAGGGAAGAGATGTTTTTAGAAGGTTGAAGGCTAAGATGAAGCTATAGATGACTGCCAAGCATGAATAATAGAGACAAAGTATTCAAAAAAATAAGAGATAGTGATGATAGTGATAGTAGCCTCTATCTAATAGCAATAACAATCATTATGACCATGGTGTTAAGAGCTAAAGAGTGAAAGTGGGAAATAATGAAGAAATATTTACAAAGGACAATTAATACACATGATTTAATATGAATGTGTGATCAAGTGATCAAAATCATAATGTGAAAAGCCAATGTAAAAGATGACATTCATTATAATAAAAAGATAGAGTTAATGCATTTGTGGGATCATTGCGTAAAGTTTCAATTTAGAGGATTTGAAGGCATTGGCTACTTTGATTCAAGATGATGATGAATTTCCTTCTTCAAAGGAACATCCAAGAGAATTGAAACCCATAGGAAAACATATTTGGGGGCAATGGGAGTAGTATCAAACTTTGACTCTTTATTGATTATTCATTCTCACAAAATGGAGTCTACTGCCCAGATTGGAAGGAGTCTATGGTACATCAACATACAAGACTTCAAGCTATGTAGTGGGAAAAGAGAAAAAGGAGACCACAAGCCCTAGGATAGGAGCAATGAGCAGAGAGAAAAGATTTAAGGAAATCATGGACTTCAAAGTAAGGCACAACACTTTCCTATAGATTCCCAAAAGGAGATCACAGTCATGACTATTCAAATAAACAAGGATAGTCCATGGCATAAACATGAAGGGGGTATTGAAATTAATAATAATAGTGATAGTGTAGTATGACCGACTTTAAAAGATACATAAAGACAAGTAACTGAGTAGTCAAGATGGATTTTAAAAGATCATAAATCTTGTCAAGGGTTCATTGTCTTCAAAGCAGTATGGTAAACTAATAAATATTTCCATCTCACAAAGTTTCAAAAGATGACAACCTACAAGGTATTAAGGAGTGCATGGAAAATATTTCAAGGAGCTACCACAATCAATTTCAAGGTGTTGATCATGGGAAAGAGAGGTTTACATGAAGTGGGAAAATCCTTAAGAATATAGTCAGATGGTAAAGAGGATAGTCCATAAGATAATATTCAACCAAATACATAGTATGGACCTGGAGCATAGTCGTTATGGTGCATTTATATAATCACACCTATAGGTCTTATCAAAGATTGTGACTCCATTAGGATATGAAAATGAGCACTAAACAAAATACCTCACTATGAGCTAAGTGCGAATGACTTTAAAGACACACAATATAGTGAGTTGTTAGTAGAAAATTCATGATCAACAAGGATAGAGTTAAATAAGATGGATTGCAATAATCACAAGTGATAGTATCCATTCATATGACAATGCCAATGGGTTTAATCACATTCCATAAGAGAATCATAAAACAATAAATTCAAATCTCAATAGATGACAGTTCCAAGACATTGTTAGAGTCTTCATGAAGAACAATGTTGATGGAAGTGCTTATGACCCAGGGTAAGAATAATTCATGACAATAGGGAACTTTTAAAGAGTAGAATGCATGAACAAACCACAATGACAATGCACTGTTAGAAGTTTCATGATATAGATGATAGTAATCTTCAAGTGACAGTAGCACCAAAGGAGAGATCAAAATGATAAGAAAGGCACACTGGAAGGTGAAAATTTTCTTTAAAGTATACAAAACTTCATTATTGATTGAGAGGGAAATTTCATCCTAAAGAAGATAGTGTTGAGGATAGTCACAAAGGCTGCCATAGAATTGTCACAAAATACATCCTTGTAGAAGGGTAGTACTAGATAAAAGGGACATTCAAGATAAGTGTTGAACAAATAATAATGGTAGGAGCATGCATATTCCAATGACAACATGGCAGGCACATAGACAAGGTAGTGAATTGTTTGAAAAAATTCCTCAAAGAAATGTGGTCTCATGGTGATGGAATGCTATGACAAACATCAAGACCAAATTTCTTTGAGGCATTTTTTCAAATAGTTCATTGCATTTTTTATGCTATTGCTTATTATTATGATTTGATATATTTTTTTCCAAGCATCCATAGCTTGTTCAAAAGCACCTATTTTAGGCTTTTAGCCATAACAGCAAGGCAATAAACTATTTGATAAAATGCTTTGGTAGACATGTATGAAATGTGGTAGCATAGACAAGGCAGTGAACTGTTTGAAAAAATGCCTCAAAGAAATGTGGTCTCATGGTGATGGAATGGCATCACAATCCATAGCAATTTTCTTGTCATGGAATTCCATCACCATGAGACCACATTTCTTTGAAGCATTTTTTTCAAATGGTTCATTGCTTTGTCTATGCTATAGCTAACTATTACACTTTGATAGATTTTTTCCAAGCATCCATAGCTTGTTCAAAAGCAATTGTTTTAGGCTTTTAGCCATAGCAACAAGGTAGTGAACTATTTGATAAAATTCTTTGGTAGATATGTATGAAAAATGTGGTAACATAGACAAGGCAGTGAACTATTTGAAAAAATGATTCAAAGAAATGTGGTCTCATGGAATGCCATGAAAAGCGAATACAATTGGTAGTTGCTCGTAGTTATTAGTTATGCAATGTGAAGAAATTGCATATCTACTTAGGTTGACTGTAAAAACTATATTGTAATTGAAATTTTTTCATTTATCAACATCTAGTTATCAGTTATGCAATGTAAAGTAATGCTTTGAGTTTGAAAGATGTGCAATACAATGTAATCAATGATATGAATATAAACTACAAAAATCTACTTTTTATAATTCATTAGATAAAATATTTGTTTTATTTTCTCTCTACATCTCTATGCTATGGAAATTCCTTTCAATTTCAAGAAAAATGTTTTTATCTCTTGTTCTACAATTTTTCACATTTCTTTTAAATCCGATTTTTTCCTGATTTTTCCCAAATTTTTCACAATTTTTTCAAAAAAAAAAGACTTTTAGTTTGTCAAATTTTTCCCCAAAATATTTTTGTTGCTATGGTATTAATCATTTATGAGGTAGCCTTATAGACCACAGTCAAAGAGATGAAGGCAATTTATTCTTCACCATGATTAAATGTAGCATATTAGAGTGACAACGACCTTGATATGACTATGATCAATCTTCATGAATGAGAATCAAACCTTATGAAAGTCCATTTGAATGTAATAGAGACTTTTTTAAGGAAAAAGGGATGATAAGGATTGTGGCTTATAAGGTATAGCAATGATTTATGACAGTCGTTCATGGTAAGAACACAATATGTAGCTCAATAACATTTGCAAATGCAATCTATGGTAAGAATAATGACAGTCACTTGAGGTGTGACAGTCAAAAATAGGCTAAGCAATGACAAGATAATAAAGCTCAAACCTTGCATAGTAAAGTGGAGATTTTAACAGTGAGTTTCCTTACCCCCTTGCTAACCTTAATGGTTTTTCAATTGCTATTGACAGTGTTAGACAAGGAAAATTGTAACAACCCCGATGTTCTTCACAATAAAATTTCCAATGTTTTCACCTCAAGTGAATAAAACATGATGCCATGACATAGCAATAAATTTTTTTATTCCAATAATATAAATTGCATGCATAATTGAAATAACACAAATTCCAATTTGTCATTGCAATCCAAATTAATTATACAAATCTTCCAAAACATAGATATCATATTGAACAAAGATGTTATGCAATACTCACTAAAGATGGATTTGTTGGGGTTCTGCTTCCTCGACACTTTCTCCATCACAAGAAAAGGTATGTAGAGGCATTTCAAGGAATGATTCTATCTAATATGCATGATTCTTCATCCTTTTTTAATCAATCACTTAATAAATATCACTTTGATTTCAACTGGGAGGAAGAGGATCAGTTTAAAAGGAAATACCATGCCATTTATTTCCTTAAAGCTCATGATTGTATTCAAGGTCTACAAGTTTCTAGTGGTCCACTAATTCACAGGGGTGACAAAATAGCTCCTCAAGTTCCCGATATCAATACTATAGTTCACTCACAGTTAATTGTAGCAAGTCAAATGAGGGTGCTTTCTCAAGGAGTACAAGATGAAAACTCGGTCTACTGCCCTTGTAGGGGTGGTTTTAAATCTGGTTCATTCTAGTGTTAGAAATTCAAGGAGGATCTCTAAATAGGGTTTAGTTAGTGTCATATATTAATACATGTAGTGCTTTAGCTAGTTTTTTGTATATGATGAATATGTTCAGGGTTTTATACGGAGAATTAGTAGTGAATATGGGTTATGATTAGCATTTTAATGCTTTTAGTAGATGTATTCATTTTTGGTATTGGGTTGTTGTATTGGGTATATGGGTGGCAAAAAAATACTCATAACATATGTATATTTTTGAAGACTCTTCTCTCTACCATTTCTGGAAATTTTGTAATAAGCTTTTTATATTAATATGTTATATAGGCACAACCTTTCACCTAAAAAAAATATAATAATTCCACAAATTAAAATATTCTAAGAATGTACATTAATACAACCATAGCTCCACTAAGCTTTGGAGCATAAGATATAGATGGTTGAGGAATCCACCTTTCAAAACCTTGGTCTTTTGTCACTTGTTGAGGAGGAGAAACATCACTCAAGCACTTTTCCATCAATCACAGTCTCATATGCAGTCCCCCGCACATCTATCAATGATAGATGGCCTTACCCTTCGATGAAGGTATTGGTTGGGTAACCCCATACAACATACCACTATGAGCTTAGTGTTGTATCAAACATGACTAGGATTTATAACCTACACTAGGTAGCCCTCATGCATTTAAGTAGATATGGTGAACTAACAATGGAGTCTTGTCTTCACACTAACTAAAGTGGAGACTTCAGACATTCCCACTACTTTGGCCAAAGTGTTCTCACCCAGTATAATCGAATGATTGTCTACCATTCACCTACACTATGGCAAGCTCATTTTGACTTAAGGCCATTATATCTTTGCTTAGGAAATCTCTCTCCACGGGCAAGCTACTCCCCAAGATAACCTATCTCTTTAACACAACCTAAGGAACATAACTCATAAAGCAAATTAATAGTTCCCTCCCTTCACTGGACAACAATCCTAGGAGCAATCTACTAGTTCCCTCCCTTCACTGGTTAACAATCCTAGGAGTAACCTACTAGCCATCTAGCATAAACAATTTATCTAGCTATGAGTGATCCTTAAGCTTTTCTAAGTTTGATCATATAATAGCAATGTTGGGAAATCTTTGGTCATCTCAGAAAGAAACATCCAAGAACAACAGTGCCTTCGGTAACCTCATTTCACTAGATTGCCTCAAAGACACGTCTACTATGCCACAAAGCAGAAACAAACATAGTTCATTTCCCACATTAATCCTTTTGAGAGAAACTCATGGTTAACCAGTTTCAACAACACCACTAATAGATTCAACAAACGTAATCAACAACCATGAAAGATGAAATAGAAGACATGAACACACATATATACATGGGGAAAACCCTTTCAAGTAAAAAAACCCACACTCCAAAAGCCAAGATCGCCATTGTATTATTCAACAACAAAGTATAGTTACAATACAATATCAGGCTCATGACCTTTATAGAGTTTACATCTTGTTTCATTCTAGAGAATATCTGACAGCTTAACCCATTGTGACTACCTCTCTCAATGAGAGACATCTCACTCAATTACATAGCCACACGACTTGACCACTGACCTCTCGGCCTCTCTATCGCACAGACGCTCAGGATTCACCTTCTGTGAGATCCATCTCTCTCTCAGCTTCTCTGCCTCACAGACAGTTTGACAACACTCGGCCTACACTCAGCCTCTCGGCATGCACCCAGGATATTGGCCAACCCACACCCAGCCTTGCGGCCTCTCTGTTTGCATCCAGCCTCTTAGCCTACATCCAACATCTCATCCTGTTTGGCGCCCAACACCACATGGCTTCTCTTCTTGCATATGGCCTCTCATCTTGCATCCAACATCATAGCCTACATGGCTTCCCATCCTCTCGACATGCATTAGCCTCTCACCCTGCATGGCAAGATTCTTGGCCAGCTCGCGCCCACCATTGCTACCGCTCTGCTCTAAGTGATTATATTTCTCTCTATCCCTTTGACCCTTCAACTACTATGCCCCTTTAGGGTTTCACCTCGAGTGACACACCATCATCCAACATTCAAACCTGACCATTAGATAAGCAGTTGAACAAATCTCCAACGTCGAACTTAGGGTTATCCACCTAACACCATGCCGCCCAATCAAAGAGGCATTCATTACTATCTCACCAATGTTCACCAGGCACATGGGACCACATGCCATCTTTCCTCCACATCATCACCACTTATCGGCCTTCATCATGATCCAACATCCTTATCGGGTCCTAAGTGGTCCTCACAACCATTGGCATCCAAGTCGCTATATCGCTGGAAGACCGAACTTCAAAACCTCTTGACGAAGATTGTGAAGTTCCCAGAACCTGTGACTCACCAATAAAGGGATCGCCCTATTGCTCAAAACCTGAACTTCAAAACCTCATGTCAGAGGTTGTGAAGTTCCCAAGACCTATGACACGCCGATAAAGGGATCACTCTGTCGCTCAAAACTTGAACTTCCAAACCTCGTGTCAGAGGTTGCGAAGTTCCTAAACCCATGACGAGCCGACAACAAAGGAAGTATCCTTCCAACCATAGTCGCTAAGTCAGGAGGTTATGGAACTTTAGAACTCCATGACATCAGTTAGATAAACTTGAAAACCAATGACTTAACTCAGACTGATGAAGGAGGAGAACAAAACTACTTGAGGAAGTCGATCAAGCCAATAAATTTGAGTCACATTTCTCAACATTCTCACACTTGACAAAGAACTTACTGGCTCCTTCCAAAGAAAACACAAGAATATAAAACAATGCTTCCATGCTCCAACCAAGACACCTACAATGACATCCAAGATGTCCACCAACTCAAGCAAAAATTCCAACCATCCACCATAGGAAAAGGAATGAGCCAAGGCGTATATGCACCAATCTCAAGAACACAAGCATCAGATCCTATAGATGGAAAGGGAACCAACACTACCACCACTCCACTGTGCTCACAAGCTATAAAAAAGCAACACAACATCAAATTCAAAGCCCTCAACATGAACACAACTGTGAATCCATCCTCCATAAAACAAGATAGAACATCAGCTAGAATAACAACCAGAAAATTGACTACTCCCATCCAACTGATCAATCCATGCGACTGAAAATAACACACACAACAAGTGCTAATCCATCCAATCACACATACCTTGAAAGTATCAACATCGGAAAACTCATGCCACTTACATAGAAAACCCATGAATAGAAAATACAAGCTCCAAGTGCCAACCAGTTGAAGAAGACCAAACACATCCAAGAACTCCCATTGCATGGGTAATGCTAAATCTGAAAAGATCAAGGCATGCCGAGTCAACCAATAGCATAACATAGAGGGTGTAAACATGTAGTTTCAAGGAACCACCCACAATGATATGCACAACTTGTACCTATAGAAAAATCCTCCTACATAGACCTCTAGATGCCAACTGTGTCACCTTATTCTCCATGTATGCATGAGCACCTGCAAGCGATCATCTCATGCTAAACTCCAAATGCAACACTACACCATCATGAAGTTCTCAAGCATATGACCAATGCACCCAATGCACCCAATACACAAATAATTACCAGACCATTGCCAAAGCTCCAATCATCTGAACCAGGAACTTATCATGACATCATGATCTATGCATCCCCTTCAGGAGATACCATGCTCCAGGTGAACATACCATGGTCTCAAGAGAAATGCATCATGCCAAAAATTCTAATGTGCAATCAAGAGTATACCATGACATAAAACACAACAAACTCTAAACCAACATCACATGTCAAGCATGACCAACACCTCAACCAAAGACTTCAAGAATCCTCCATGGCTACGAGATGTTGCACATCTTCAAATAGTGTCCATGCAAATGGGAAAAAACCCTTCTGCAGCAACAAGATCTAAGAGTCCCTCCTAGTAACATCTGCAACACTAAAGAAGATAATTCACCACCACGTGATGAATCCACATTCATTGCTAAAGCTCCCACTGAACTGTGACACCGAGCTTTTCAAGCATTATGACCAAACATCTACTAAATTGAAAATCCTCCAGGTCCATAACAACATGTCCATTTGACAACAATGCCAAGCAACACCAAGATCTCCAAACCAAGCAGAAAAAACCATCACTGTCAAAAGTTTACACAAGGTAGTGTATCCAAGCTATCCATGAAATCATGATACATGTGCTATAGGTCCCCATAGCTGACTATTTAGGTACTCAACACCATCCATCCTCTCATCTCAAAGTAGCTACACCAATGCACAAGTGACCATAGACAAGGCCAACTAACAAGTTTGCACCAACACAGAACCAAATCTCACAGATATAAATAGTCCACTTCCGAGTTGTGCCACAAAATTACACAACCTATAGATCCATTCAACAAAAACATGCAAACCCATCATCGCAATGGAAACACAAAACTAAGATCTCAAAGAGAATAGCCACGTAGACAACATGACTCAAACACTAGATCAAGCTCATATTTGATTCACAAATCACGTCCACAACGAGCACCATAGTCAGGGAACCCACAAGCACCACCACAAGAATGTTGAGTGACAAATCATGTACCAACACTCCCATGTAGAGAAGACATCGCACCTCCTCAAACCATGTTTAACTGCAACTATCTCATCTAGTCACACCCCAAAAGCTAGGGTCTAGAAAATAGATTAACAGCAGCTCCACATAACCACAAATTTTTCTTGACTGTGCAAAAATTGCAAAACCACAGAACCATGCAAGTACAAACCATCCTTAAAAGGAAACAACAATTCAAGAACTCTAGGCCCATTTCAAGCCAATTCCAAAACCACCAACATGCAGATGCATTCGAGAGAGATAGGCTATTACAGGGGCTTCTAGATCATCTGAAGATCAACTCCATAGCCTTCATGCAATTAGGGTACTGTTTCCAACTCACAAGCTTTACGTCACATCATTTCAATATGACCAACTCAAGTTTCTCCATCTTCACCATCTTCCATGCTACGTGTTGTCTCAGAAACTCAAACAAATTCAAGAAAGAATTTATACTCATCAAAGGATCAATGCATCAATTGATTCCTCTAGATTTTGTCAAGCTTAACAAACTAAGAAATCTTCACAAAAGGAATACCCAGAACCAATAACACACTAGGAAGAAACACATCCTAGAAGAAGGCTCTGATACCACTTGTTGGGAAATATTTGGTCATATTAGAAAGAAACATCCAAGAATAGCAGTGCCTTCGGTAACCTCATTCCACTAGATTACCTCAAAGACATGTACTACTATACCACAAAGCGGAAACAAACATAGTTCATTTCCCACATTAATCCTTTTGAGAGAAACTCATGCTTAACCAGTTTCAAAAACACCATTAACAAATTCAACAAACATAATCAACAACCATGAAAGATGAAATAGAATACATGAACACAAATATACATGGTGAAAACCATTTTAGGTAAAAAACCCCACACTCTAAAATCCTAGATCACCATTGTATTATTCAACAACAAAATACAGTTATAATACAATATTAGGCTCATGGCCTTTACAGAGTTCACATCTTGTTTCATTATGGAGAATATTCAACAGAATAACCCATCGCAACTACCTCTCTCAGTGAGAGACATCTCACTCAGCTACACAACCACACGACTCAACCATTGGCCTCTTGGACTCTCTGTCGCACAACCGCTCAGGCTTCACCTTCTTTGAGATCCATCCCTCTTTCAGCTTCTCTTCCTCGTGACCAGTTCAGCAACACTTGGCCTGCACTCAACCTCTCGGCTTGATGCAAATAGAGAGGCTGCGAGGCTGGGCGCAAACTGGCTGAGATCCTAGGTGCATGTCGAGAGGCTAAGTGTAGGCCAGGTGTTTCCGAACTAGTCGTGAGGTAGAGAAGCCAAGAGAGAGATGCATCTGGCCTCTCGCCCTACATCCAACATCTCAGCCTATTCAGTGCCTAGCACCACATGACTTCTCTGCTTGCATCCGGCCTCTTGGCCTGCATGGCTTCCCAGCTTCTCCACTAGTTTGGCGCCCAGCCTCTCAGCCTGCATGGAAGGATTCTTGGCCAGTCCACACCCACCATTTTCGTCACTCTACTCTAAGTGATTGTCTTTCTCTCTATTGCTTCGACCCTTCAACTACCATGCCCCTTTAGGGTTTCACCTTGAGCCACACACCATCATCCAACATTCAAACTTGGCCATCAGGTAAGTAATCGAACAAATTCTCTAGCATCAAACTTAGGGTTATCCACCTAACACCATGCCACCCAGTCAAAGAGACATTCATTACTATCTCACCAATGTTCAATAAGCACATGGGCCCACATGCCATTTTTCCTCCACATCATTGCCACCTGTTGGCCTTCATCGCAATCCACCATCCTTATCGGGTCCCAAGTGGTCCCCACAACCATCAACATCCAAGTCGCTATATCGCTAGAAGACCGAACTTGAAAACCTCTTGATAGAGATTGTGAAGTTACTAGATCCCACAACTCGCTGATAAAGGGATCGCCTTGTCATTCAAAACCTAAACTTCAGAACCTCATGTCGGAGGTTGTGAAGTTTCCAAGACCCGCGACACGTAGACAAAGGGATTTCTTCGTCGCTCAAAACTTGAACTTCCAAACCTCATGTCAGAGGTTGTGAAGATCCTAAAACCCACGACGAGCTAACAAGAAAGGAAGTAGCCTTCCCTCCACAGTCGCTAAGTCGAGAGGTTATGAAACTTTAGAACCCCATGACATCAGCTAGATAAACTTGAAAACCAACAACTTAACTCAGGCCGATGAAGTAGGAGAACAAAACTACTCTAGGAAGTCAATCAAGCCAGTAAATTTGAGTCACATTTCTCAACAAGAAATACCCATGACAAACAATCTCTCTTACCCATGTCTAATTATATCTAGTATAAGATTAATACCTATGACAAACATCCCTCCTATCATGGATTAAAATACAAACATAATGCATGGCCTCAATCGAAGAGTTGTCATAATAATAGAGGACTCCATTCGAGAGTATCACCTCTTTGACCAAGAGGGTTTAAGCTATAATTCTACTCTTATCAATATGATAAATTTGTATTAAAGTGTACTTTGACACTAATCAAGTAGTAGCTCTAACTCATTGGGTTTCACCAAACCTCTCAACCAAAGAGTATCCCACTAGCTATCTATTATAATCAAATAACTAGCTATGAGCAACCCATGTTCAAACATATCTAGTATATAGTTAAATACCTATGTCAAACAATCTCTCCTATCATACAATAAATACAAAAAATGCATGTAAACAAAGTAAATAGTTTTCTACTTCTCTTTCAAAGTAAACAATACTTTTCTCTACGTGCAAGTATCAACAAGACTTTAAGACTAGTTTAATCAATCAAGACTTAGCTCATTCAAAAATATAATAAAATAAATTACAATATCCTCAGGCTTGTATTTTAGCTTCCTGATTCAATTGGCTATAGCCATAGTACCTTTAGAACAAAAACTATCTCAATATTGATTCTCCAAAAAAGTCTCACAAAACTAAACTCACAAGTTGGGAAAATGCTTCTTCTCAAAAGATAATATAACTCTCTTAATACTCAAGGTTTTCTCTCACTAGTTTGATAGAATAAAGTAGATAGAAAAAAGCACTAAAATGTAGATTCTTTTGCACCAGAAATAGCGCATAGAAGAGAAATAAAGAGGCGTAAAAGATTGACAATGAGGCATCCCAAACAATGAACTCCTTGCTACTATTTATACAACAAGAAAGCAAGTATACTACCTATAGTTTAGGTACGATAATGATAGCAGAAAACATGCAAAGCAACACCTCAAACACAACTTAGAAAGGTGACAAATAAGTAAGTAAAGACTCAACTTGATTACTAACAGATTGACCCACATATTGACAACAATTAGAGAATAAATCAACTCCTCATGTGATAGAATTCGACTACAAACTTCTATGATAAGCAGAACACAAAGGTGGCACAATTTTACTATCAAGTGAAATAGTCAATAACCAAAAATTGCCACCCATATTTGCATCGAATTATTCCATTCCTAGTAGAGGCTCATAAATTTAATTGATTTGGATAAATTCATTGGTTTTTTGGAGTATTCAACAATTGTTTGATTAATTACAACAATTCATGGTAATGTTGTTTGACCAAGTCCAAGATGAATAAAGGCGTCAACCTCTCCCATATTGACTTAAATGTTAAAGTAGTTTGCAGATTTAAGAATGACAACAAAGACATAAAAATCGGCCCATGAATATAGTCGTATTCACTTCAAAGCTTCAGCCATTTAAGTTGCCCATGATTATCAACTTCTAAGCCAATAAGTTTAGCATTTAAAATCAGTTGCTACTTATTGTTTGAAATAGTCAATTTCAAAGTAAATGATGTTTAAATGTAAATACCACATATACATATATATACTTATGTATATATATATATATTATCAAATACAATCATATATATATATATATATATATATGTATATATGTATACATATATACATGTTAATATATATATTTACATTATCATAACACAATATACCATGTATATATAATCGATATACAAAAGAGTATATCAACATGGCAATCACACTATAATAATATATATTATATATCTATATAAATATGCATACACACTCCTCTATTAAGCTTTCACACTTATGTGTGTATTTATATATATACATATATATTATCTATCAACACGACAATCAAATGATTAATTCAATATCTGAATGATCATGACCTACATGGTTGTGGCATCATATCACTTGTTTATAAACATATATGCATGTATATACATATGTCATCATACTCGTATGGACATCCCATTATATCCATCGTATGCATACGCTGGCATATGCATATATATGCATGTTTGCATATATCCCAATACATAATCAACCACACAAACAAGCATAGTAGGATAATAAAGGACTCAAAAGCTTAAACAGAAAAACATCACCTAAGCATGCATTCAGTATAAATCAAGACCCTTTCTAATGCAGACACATTACACTAAGGATGACTTACCTACTTCCCACATGATAACCCAACTCAATCAATCTACTGTGAGTGTGTGAATAAGCTCAGATAGGTTACGTTATAGGTTTCCTGGCCAAAACTTTCTCCTGAGTGATATTTCCCCTCTACTTGGATGAATGAACATATACCTACATCACATTCTTAAAACATGTCCAAGGTAGTCAGCTATTCAATAAAATATGCATTACACATAATACATCTCCATAGTTAGAACATTAGTTCAATAACCATCTAATCACATAAATTCATTCCTTCATATAATATAAAATGAGATGACATTCATTCACAAAGCAGTGATAACAAAGTGAACACACAATTTATTCATCCACTGAATTCACATTACATTCACAGTTTACCCTACATAGTAATAGTAAATAGTAATTACACAATTTGAGGTGTAATATACTTCCCCCCTTGTGAATCATCGTCCTCGATGATCTATAGCACTTCAACATACATGTAAAGTCTAATAAAGTTTTACTTACTATTCTCAAAATACGTAATATTTATAAAACATTCATCCTATTTAGCATTACTTCTTGCACCCTTGTCCTTAATGGACCTTGCATCAAGTGTCCTTGCTACCACATAGAGAAAACTTGTATGTATCACACATACTTACTCTTTCAAAGAGCTTATGTGTTGTATTCACAATATCTCGTATGTACATCTCATGTACATTATTATCTGAACACATGACACCTATTATAAAGTGACTAGAAGGCACATTCTCATTGGCTAATGAATTCATCCTTAGCGTAATCCATATAGATAAGGAATTTCAGTGTATTGTACACTACATTGTTGGTCCCTTCCTTTTCTTTGGTATTTACACCTTGGACAACTTAGAAGCCGAGTTCGCCCATCTATTACTTATCTATTTACTTTAGCCAAAAGTAATGTTGTTGACCACTTATCTATCTTGAGCACAAAATTTCTCTTGGACATTTGTCAATAACAATATTGCTTCATACTTAAGCTTTGTATCGACAAAGTTTCATTGATCTCTTCAATTTATTACTACTTTTGACAAACTACCAAGTTTAAGGTTAACCCTGTTCCTTATCCTATTTCAGCCTAATAGAGTTTCCAACCTTCCTTTCCATATAATGAATCAAACCTCAATGTTAGAAGTTTTCAAGTACTCAAAAAACCATTCAAGATTTGGTTTTCCTCTTTTTCCTAATCAGCTACAATAATATATTGTACGTTCATTCACTAGAATGTTCGTAGTATGATCATGGTCCACACAACCATATCATCAATTTGATCATTCAAACCTGAGAATACCTTCTTAGGAATTCTAAGTGACTAGCTCACACAATATATTATTTAGGACTAAAATCCTATAAATCAAGTTTTCAACCACGTTGGTTACTTTGGTGAGTTTTTCCACCACATCATTATGTCAATTTCGCCGACATAGCTAGTTTAAACTTTCTTGCATTCTACCACTTCCCCTCTGGAATCTCAAGAGAGTACACATGTCCTGCTAATGATAACATCCTGTCTTCATTTCTGAGCATACTAGACATTATCTTGCTACATTTCGTGCAACCTCTTACTCCATCTTTTCCAGATTATAGTGGTTTCTCATCCAAAAAATAAATCTATCACCCCAATGTCCTACCTCTGACATCAATTTTCTCATTCCATCCCTTAATTATCCACAATTTTGGGTACATAGGCTCTTTTACATCCCATACTAGTCTATTCTTTGACTAATCGAAAACCTATTTTGTGGTCTCATTCCACATTCAACTCCCAACTAATAATGGTTAGGGGTTTTGTGGAGATAAATCCAATTTATCTTAGGACATCCATTACATGGATTTCTTCTGTCCTCAGATTATTTCCAAAGATGTAATCCATATTTCAACTCAATCTAATTTTACCAATAAAAATTGGTACTGATCTTGAGTATTTAATCCTCATTCAATTATGTTGGTTCCTAGAAGATATCAAATTTAATTGCATACCTAATTACCAAGCATGAAATTCTCTTGTTAGCTTAAGTGATTCACTTTATCCCATAGGTGAGTCTCAATCTTAGTATTCCCTAATCTTTATATTAAGTCATCAACCAACGACTAGATTGATTATATAGGCTACTCTAACCCTATATATTCTAATCAAGACCAAATGTACGACCAAACCAAATAAGTTATTCCTAACCTATAGGTGTTAATGAGTAGTCTCATACATATTCCAACCCAATAGGTAAAACTTAACCTAAGGTTTCTCTCTTTATCTGAATGAACTTCTCGTTCCAATTAGGTTATTCCAAATCTAGGGTTTCATTTGAGTATAAAATATAGCCAAATAATCATTCTAGTAATATATTTGGTAAGGTTCTCATAACATCACATCATATCTTACATACCTTCTCTATGGATTAATAGCTAAACCTTATCTTCCCCAATATTTTCTATCATAGATAGATAATAGTGCCAAGTCGCTTCATGACATTGACATATCTCACACTATATACATAGTCTAACTATCTAAGATTAGATCTACAATAACTATTCCTCATAAGGCAATAGGAATAGTAAGACATTTATTACAAATCATAAGTTATCTATATCTCCCCTTCTCTATCCCATAGACAATGATCTTTCTTTTCATGTCCAAGTTATCTGCCTATCCTTTCCTTAGGGCATCTATGATAACTGCAATCGATTTAACAATCAATAAATATGCAAGGTATGGTGTGATAATAGGTCACAAATCTTGACCTTACCACCATTTTTCTTCAAAAATTTCCAATGCCTTATCCTTGTGGTCATGACTTAATTGTCATCATGACTTACTAAGACATCTAAGTTCTTCCAAACTGAAAATTTATCCACGTTTTTCATTGGGTGGGGTACTTAATCTGATTCAATCCATTCTCTTCTTCCTCCCTTAGTGTTTCCATGAAATTCATTCAACTCAAATTTCAACTCCTAGAAAATATTTGCTTTCATGAATGATTTGTCATTCCTTGTTGTTGGCTTTCTATTACCTTTTTCTTGCCTCAATGGCATACCTTGAATATACTTTTTCCCAAAGTTAGATTCATTGTTGACTTCTATCTCATAGATTCAACATTTTGGTTCATCCAATAGGAGATCTAATGAATAATCATAAACCTTACAAGTTAATAGGTGCTCTAATATTCCAATTCTCTTTCCAATATCCCTTTTTAGTCAAGGAATATCCATACTCACAAAGCCTCCTTTTTTTTGATGTACTTTTCACCTTAGAGTGTTGTTTCCCTACAACTTCTATTGATTTGACACATGGCATCATTTTGCATTCCATTTTTTTTTGGAACCTCTAATGTATGTTGTTTTTTTTGTTGACACGTTGGTGAGTTCTACCTATACTCCAACCTATCTATGTACTATCTAATCCTCTGTCAGATCAATATGATTTACCTTTTCAGACTTTTTTCTCACAATCACCTTTTCAAGTGTTTTTGTTCCTACTCTTGGTGACTTATTCTCTCATAATCCTGAGAGATACCAAGGTTGTTTGATTCCATTCTCCACATCTTAGTCAAAACTCCAAATTGTTGTCATCAATTTTGGTTGGTGGAAACATATCCACTTTGTTGATTACTTCTTTTCTGACCATTCTAGTCTTTTCCCTTATCCCTAAGGTACTAACTTCTTTCTTACAAGTCCCTAGCCTTGCTTAGAAACTAAATTCAAGTCAAGAGTTCTCCAACCTCTTGGATGCCTCCTTTGTTGACTTTCTACTTTGATCCATATTATGCTAATAAAGTATACTCACGGATTCATTATATTCTTCCTAAATCCAAGAATCCTTAAGTCTTTGTCTATAGGTTGCTATCAATAAGGGAGATTATCTCAATCTTCTTTATCCCTCAAAATTTTATATCTATCAAGTAGGGTGAAGGTATATATTGGTTATACTTCCTAACCTTCCTACATACCCTAATTGCATAATCTTCCGCAATCCAAGGGGATATAATAATAAGTTTTTGGTTTAGGAGTTTTCACTCTAGGAAGGACTCTTAACTAGTCCCCAAACTTAAACAAGTTTCTAGGAATCTCATATTCATTTTTAATTTTCTCCATGTTCTTTTCTCTTGCCATCTTGGCGTAAGAACATTTCAACCATTGTCTCCGATAAGGCTTACGTAATATTTATGTAATGAACTCATAGGTTCTAGTGCTGAACCCGACTGCTCTAATACCACAAGTAAGATAACCGGTGTTCTTCATAGTAAAATTTCCAATGCTTTCACCTCAAGTGAATAAAACATGATGCCATGAAATAGCAATAAAAAAATTTCTTCCAATAATATAAATTACTCAAATAATTAAAATAACAAAAATTTCAATTTGTCCTTACAATCCAAAGTAATTGTACAAATCTTCCAAAACATAGATATCATATTGAAAAAAGATGTTATACATTATTCACTAGAGATTCCATTCCAATATAATAATTCCACAAATTACAATATTCCAAGAATGTACATTAATACAACCACAACTCCACCGAGCTTCAGAGCATAAGATATAGATGGTACAAGAATTCGCCTTTCAAAACCTTGTTCTTTCGTTGCCTACTGAGGAGGAGAAGCATCACACAAGCATTTTTCTGCCAACCACAGACTAATATGTGGTCCCCCACACATCTATTAATGATAGATGGCCCTACCCTTCGACGAAGGTATTGGTTGGGTCACCCCATATGAAATTCCACCCTGAGCTTAGTGTTGTATCCAACATGACCAGAATTTATAACCTACACTATGTAGCCCTCATGCATTTAAGTAGACATAGTAAATTGACAATGGAGTCTCGACTTAACACTAACTAAAGTGGAGACTTCGAATATTCCCACTACTTCAGCCAAAGTGTTCTCACTTAGTATAATCGAGCGATGGTCTACCATTCACCTACACTGCGGTAATATTTTTTTGACTTAAGGACATTATATCTTTGCATAGGCAATCCCTCTCCATGGGTAAGCTTCTCCCCAGGATAATCTATCTCTTTAACACAACCTATGGAAACACAACTCATAAAGTGAAGTACTAGTTCCCTCCCTTCACTAGACAACAATCGTAGGAGCAACATACTAGTTCCCTCCCTTCACTGGTTAACAATCCTAGGAGTAACCTACTAGCCATCTAGCATAAAACAATTATCTAGCTATGAGTGATCCTTAAGCTTGTCTACATTTGATCATATAATAGCAATACCCATGACAAACAATCTCTCTTACCCATGTCTAATAATATCTAGTATAATATTAATACCTATGACAAACATCCCTCCTATCATGGAGTAAAATACAAACATAATGCATGGCCTCAATCGAAGAGTTATCATAATAACAAAGGACTCCATTCAAGAGTATCACCTCTTTGACCAAGAGGGTTTAAGCTATGAGTCTACTCTTATCAATATTATAACTTTGTATTAAAGTGTTCTTTGACACTAATCAAGTAGTAGCTCTAACTCACTGGGTTTCACTAAACCTCTCAACCCAGGAGTATCTTGCTAGCTATCTATTATAATCAAATAACTAGATATGAGCAACCCATGTTCAAAAATATCTAGTATACTTAAATACCTATGTTGAAAATAGTCTCTCCTATCATGGAGTAAATACAAACAATGCACAAACAAAGTAAATAGTTTTCTACTTTTCTTTCAAAGTAAACAATACTTTTCTCTACGTGGAAGTATCAACAAGACTTTAAGACTAGTTTAATCGATCAAGACTTAGCTCATTCAATAATATAATAAACAAAAGTAGAATATCCTCATGCTTGTGTTTTAGCTTCCCGATTCGACTCGCTGCATTCATAGTACCTTTAGAATAGCCAATATCTCAATATTGATTCTCCAACAAAGTCTCACAAAACTAAACTCACAAGTTGGGCATATGCTTCTTCTCAAAAGATAATATAACTCTCTTAATACTCAAGGTTCTCTCTCACTGGTTTGACAGAATAAAGGAGATAGAAAAAATCACTAAAATGTAGATTCTTTTGCACCAGAAATAGCGCATAGAAGAGAAATAAAGAGGCACAAAATATTGAGAATGAGGTGTCCCAAACAATGAACTCCTTGCTACTATTTATACAAAAAGGAAGCAACTATATTGCCTACAGTTTAGGCATGATAATGATAGCAACAAACATGTAAAGCAACACCTCAAACATAACTTATAAAGGTGGTGAATAAGTAAGTAAAGACTCATCTTGATTACTAAAAGATCAACCCACTTATTGACAACAATTGGAGAATAAATCAACTCTCCATGTGATAGAATTCGACTGTAGACTTCTATGATAAGAAAAACAAAAAGGCAACATGATTTTACTATCAAGTGAAACCGTCAATAACCAAATTTTTCCACACATATTTGCATCGACTTATTACTTGCTGAGTATAGACTCATAAAATCAATTGATTTAGACAAAGTCATTGGTTGTTTGGAGTATTCAACAACTGTTTGATTAATCACAAAAATTTGTGGTAATGTTGTTTGACCAAGTCCAAGATGAATAAAGGCGTCGACGTCTCCCATATTGATAAACATGTTAAAGTACTTTGCAGATTTAAGAATGAAAACAAAGACATAAAAATCAGGCCATGAATACAGTCGTATTCACTTCAATGTTTTAGCCATTTAAGTCACCCACGATTATCGACTTCTAAGCCAATATATTTAGCATTAAAATTGGTTACTATTTATTGTTTAAAATAGTCAATTTCAAAGTAAATGATGTTTAAACTAAATACCACGTATGCACATATATATACTTGTGTATATATATATATTATCAAATACAATCACACACACACACACACATATATATATATTATATGTATATATGTATACGTATATATATGTTAATATATATTTACATTATCATAAGAAAATAAAGATTATATATATAATCGATATACAAAAGGGTATATCAACATAGCAATCACACTATAATAATATATATTATATATCTATATATATATGCATACACACTCCTCTATTAAGTTTTCAGGCTTATGTGTGTATTTATATATATAAAACATATATATACATATAATTATCTATCAACATGATAGTCAAATGATCCATTCAATATTTGAATGATCATGACCTATGTGGCTATGGAATCATATCACTTGTTTATAAACATTTATGCATGTCTATACATATGTCGTTGTACTTGTATGGACATCACATTATATCCATCATATGTGTACGTTGGAATATGCATATATATGCATGTTTGCATATATCCCAATACACAATCAACCACACAAACAAGCACAGTAGGATAAGGAAGTACTCACAAGCTTAAACAGAAAAACATCACCCAAGCATGCATTCAGTAGTAATCAAGACCCTTTCTAATGCAAACACATTACACTAAGGATGACTTACCTACTTCTCACATGATAACCCAACTCAATCAATCTACTGTGAGTGTGTGAATAAGCTTAGATAGGTTACGTTACTGCTTACCTGACCAAGATCTTCTCCTGAGTGATACTTCCCCTCCGCTTGGAGGAATGAACATATACCTGCATCACATTCTCAAAACATGTCCAAAGTAGTCAGCTATTCAATAAAATATGTGTTACACATAATACATCTCCATAGTTAGAACATTAGATCAATAACCATCTAATCACATAATGCATTCCTTCATATAATATAAAATGAGCTGACATTCATTCATAAAGCAGTGATAACAAAGTGCACACACAATTTATTCATCCACTAAATTCACATTACATTCACTTTACCCTACATAGTAATAGTAAATAGTAATTACACAATTTGGGGTGTAACATACTTCCCCCCTTGTGAATCATTGTCCTCGATGATCTATAACACTTTAACATACAAGTAAAGTCTAATAAAGGTTTACTTACTATTCTCAAAATACGTAATATTTATAAAATATTCATCCTGTTTAGCATTACTCCTTTCTACCTTGTCCTTCCTGGATCTTGCATTGAGTTTCCTTGCTACCACAGGGAAAAATTGTATACATATCACACATAATTACTCTGTCAAAGAGCTTATGTGTTGTATTTAAAATATCTCTTATGTACATCTCATGTACATTACTATCTGAACACACGACGCCTATTCTAATGTGACTGGAAGGCACATTCTCAATTTCTAATGAATTCATCCTTAGTGTAATCCATATAGATAAGGAATGTTAGTGTATTGTAAACTACACCATGGGTCCCTTCATTTTCTTTGGTATTTACACCTTGGAAAACTTAGAAGCCGAGTTTTCCCATCTCTTACTTATCTATTTACTTTATCCAAAAGTAATGCTCTTGACCACTTGTCCATCTTGAGTACAACATTTCTCTTGGATATTTTTCAATTCCGATACTACTTCGTACTTAAGCTTTGTATCAAAAAAGTTTCATTGATCTCTTCAATTTATTACTCCTTTTGACAAACTACCAAGTCTAAGGTTAACCCTACTCCTTAGCCTATTTTAGCCTAATAGAGTTTCCAACCTTCCTTTCCATATAATGGATCAAACCTCAATGTTATAAGTTTAAAAGTACTCAACAAATCATTCAAGATTTCATTTTCCACTTTTTCCTAATTGGATACAATAATATATTGTGTGTTCATTCACTAGAATGTTTGTAGTATGATCATGGTCCACACAACCATATCATCATTTTGCTCATTCACAACTAAGACTACCCTCTCAGGAATTCTAAGTGACCACCTCACACAATATATTATTTAGGACTAAAATCCTATAAATCAAGTTTCCAACCACGTTGGTTACTTTGGTGAGTTTTTCCACCGCATCATTATGTCAATTTCGTTGACATAGATAGGTTAAACTATCTTGCATTCTACCACTTCCCCTTTGGAAGCTCAAGAGAGTACACAAGTCCTGCTAATGAAAACATCATGTATTCATTTCTAGGAATACTAGACATTATCTTGCTACATTTCGTGTAGCCTTTTACTCCATCTTTTCCAAATTATAGTGGTTTCTCGTTTGAAAAATAACTCTATCACCCCAATGTCCTACCTCTGACATCAATTTTCTCATTCCATCCCTTAATTCTCCACAATTTTGGGTACATAGGCTCTTTTACATCCCATAATAGTCTATTCTTTGACTAAGTGAAAACCTATTTTGTGGTCTCATTCCACATTTAACTCCCAACTAATAATGGTTAGGGGTTTTACGAAGATAAATCCCATTTATCTTATGACATCCATTCCATGGATTTCTTCTATCCTCGGATTATTTCCAAAGGTGTAATCCATCTTTCAACTCAATCTAATTTTCCCAATAAAAAATGGTACTAATTTCGAGTATTTAATCCTCATTCAATTATGTTGGTTCCTAAAAGATATCAAATTTAATTGCATACCTAATTACCAAGCATTAAATTCTTTCATTAGCTTAAGTGATTCACTTAATCCCATAATTGAGTCTCAATCTTAGTATTCCTTAATCTTTAGATTAAGTCATCAACCAATGGCCAGTTTGATTATATAGGTTACTTTAACCCTATATATTCCAATCAAGACCAAATGTATGACCCTACCAAATAATTTATTCCTAACCTATTGGTGTTAATGAGTTGTCCCATACATATTCCAACCCAATAGGTAAAACTTAACCTAAGGTTTCTCTCTTTATTCAAATGAAATTCTCGTTCCAATTAGGTTATTCCAAACCTAGGGCTTCATTTGAGTATAAAATATGATTAAATAATCATTCCAGTAAGATATTTGGTGTGGTTCACATAACATCACATCATATCTTACATACCTTCTCTATAGATTAATAGATAAACCTTATCTTCCCCAATATTTTCTATCATAGATAGATAATAGTGCCAAGTCATTTCATGACATTGACATATCTCACACTATATACATAGTCTAACTATCTAAGATTAGATCTACAATAACTATTCCTCGTAAGGCAATAGGAATAGTAATACAATTTCTTACAAATCATAAGTTATCTAGATCTTCCCTTGTCTATCCCATAGACAATGATCTTTCTTTTCACGTCCAAGTTATCTGCCTATCCTTTCCTTAAGGCATCTATAATAACCGCAATCGATTTAACAATCAATATATATGCAAGGTATGATGTGATAATAGGTCACAACTCTTGAACTTAACACCTTTTTTCTTCAAAAATTTCCAATACCTTATCCTTGTCGTCATGACATAATTTTCATCATAAATTACTAAGAAGTCAAAGTTATTCCAACCTAAAAACGTATCCACATTTAAATTCATTGGGTGGGGTACTTTATCTGAGTCAATCCATTCTGTTCTTCCCCCCTTAGTGTTTCCATGACATTCATTCAACTCAAAATTGAATTCTTAGAAAATATTTGCTTTAATGAATGATTTTTCATTCCTTCTTGTTGGCTTTCTATTGCCTTTTTCTTGCCTCAATGGCATACATTGAATATACTTTTTCCCAAAGTTAGATTCATTGTTGACTTCTATCTCATAGATTCAACATTTTGGTTCATCCAATAGGAGATCTAATGAATAATCAACAACCTTACAAGTTAATAGGTGCTCTAATATTCCAATATCCCTTTTTAGTCAAGGAATATACATACTCACAAATCCTCATGTTTTTTTATGTACTTTTCAACCTAGAGAGATGTCCCCTTACAACTTCTATAGATTTGACACATAACATCATTCTACATTCCATTTGCTTTTGGAACCTCTAATGTATGATGGTTTTTTTGTTGACACTTTGGTGAGTTTTACTTATACTCCAATCTATCTATGTACTATCTGTAGGATGCGAAATTCTGCATTTTGGTTAAAAACTAACATAAACAAACATGATTAGTATTCAAGCAAAATGAACCCTCAACATCCATATGAAATAAATCAACATGCTTCATGATGCCATCCAAATAACAAAAGATTAGATAAACTAGTTGAAAGCATACAACAAAACATGAAGAAAGTACTATCTCATAGTGGATTGGTGTCACATGTGCTAGTGACCCTTTCCCAATCCTTGATAAAAAGCTCAAGATGATGAAATGCTATGAAGATGGTGGAGTGATGAGCAAGATCAGCTCTCAAATTAAGAGAGTAACCTTGCATAAAAGTTGTGGAGGATTTGCTCAAAGATGAAGCACCTATTTAAAGATTTCAAATGCTAAGATTGTTGAAGAGGGACCAATGTGGGACTAAAGATTAAGCCAATGATAGGAGGACACTTGTCATCATGTGATTAGTTGATGCATGTGCAAGATTTGGGAAGAGTGCCCAAGAGGGGGAAAATTTGAATTCAAATTTTGCCATAAATGCTGAGAGGGGGACAAGGAAAAACAGCAATAAATGCCCTGTTTGACTTGTCATGTTGAGGGAAAATGAGTGTTTTAATAAATCAATAAAATTGATTTATTGTGCAAGTGGCTAGGTCTAGATAATGCAAGTGGGATGTGATTAGTATTAGATTAGGATTAGATGATGATCATGCTGATTAATGCTGATTAGATGATTTGACATTTGGACTTTGATAATTGATTTATTTAAATCAGAAAATGATGGAAAATGATTTAGGATTTGATTTAAATGAAGTCCTGATTTATTTAATGAATGGAATATGATTATGCATGATGTAAATTTGACATGTCTACATTTTTCCCCTCTTTGAAGCAATGTACTTGTTGCTTGGTTCAAAGAATAACTTGTCACATCGTAAATTTAAAAATTTCATGATTTTCCTGATGCCCTAGGAAAGAAGTACACTGGGTATTATTGCCCTCGAGACGGCGAAAAGATTCGATTTGAGGGTCGATCTCCGATAAAGAGGTTCAAAATGGATGGTTATGGATGATGATGCAATGAGATGATTTTAAGATGCTTAGAATAACAAATCTATATTATCCTAAACAACTTAAATGATGATATGATGAGATGAGATGGATGAGATGGATGAGATTGATGATGCTATGATTATGCAATGGATGATTTATGATATGCTTAGACTAACAGATCTATATTATGATGATGATATGCAATGCATGTGAAATGATCAATGTTTCCTATGATGTATGATATGAATGATATGTGGTATGCAGTTTATTGATGGTTTGCAGATGCAGGATGGATGCATGATGGATACATGATGGATGTATGATGTTAGTGTGGAAATGAGATGATGACAAGAGGATCCAACAAGTCCATGATTGGTCGAGACTTTATTAGAGATAATGATGATGCTAGATAAATGCTGATGATGATGAATGATGATGATAAATGATGATGATGATAAATGGACGATTTGCTTATCAAGGATTGGGATTTTCAAAGGATCACTTACTTTATTTTTGATAACATGCCTAAGTACGATGCATCAAGGTATGAAGGACCAGGATGGCGTTGTACTTAGTGTGATGGACTTTGACTCAACAAACAGATAGGAGTATTCTTGTTCACACTTGACATACGGAAACCTTGCTAGGGCGTACCTAACAAAGCAAGTATTCGCCAAGTTATTTTACAAAATCCAACAAGCACAACAAACAAAAATAATGATCGTTGCCCCATTCCTATCTCTAAATCCTTCGTTTGGATATCATCGAGAGGTCCTTGAATGAGCGCAATAAGATAAATCAAAAGAAAAGATCAAGTACACAAACCAATGTTCTTCATACCTTTAGCCAAAGGGATTTGTTTTGATAGGATAAGAATCCAAGGTGATATCCATAAATGATGCCCATTGTCGGAACGATATATCCTAGGACATGCATTGTACAGGATGATGATGGTTTGATAAGTTGATTGATAGGCTATTGATACAAGGTTGACTGACATGTTTACGACTGATCAAGTGTTTGATTTTGTTTAAAAGATTTGTTGCTTCGATTTTAATTTTACGATTGAAGATTGATTTTGCTGACTGCTATGATTGTCTCTGTTTGTGTTGCCAAAGGATGGAGATGACGATCAGTTTATTATGGATGATTGATTATTGCGGGTGAAAGCGAGATGACGGATGGATTTTTTCAAATATTTGGATGTTTTTGACGTTTTGCAATGTTTTGAGGCTGTTTTTGGATTTTGGTGTTTTTCGAATGTTTTTGGATTTTGATGTCTCGGGGGCTAATCAAAGATGAGCCTTGCCTATGTTTAAGCTCAGAGACGACGTAGTTCGGATTTCAATGTTTTTGATGTTTTTCTGACTTTTTGAGTGTTTTTGGATTTTTGATATGATTTGGATGTTTTTGGATTTTTTTTGATTTTCTGATGTTTTTGGATTTTCTAAGATTTGAGGATTTGGATATGGACATGTGTGATGATATCAGTGCTTTGTTTTGGGATTTTGTTGAAAACCAAGTTAAGGTTGATTGATCAAATCGATGGATTGATGATGATGATGATGACATTGTTGAGGATACACAACAATGCAATGATAGTGTTATGCAACACAAAGATTGGGAAAGGATTGACGATGATAACATTGTTGAGGATACACAACAATGCAAGGGCTGGATTGATCAGGATTGATAATGATAACATTGTCGAGGATACACGGCAATGCAAGGATAGTGTTAAGCAACACAAGGATATCCCGAGATGATGATTTTTTGATTGGATTTGATTTATCATGTTTGATGAAGCTTGGTTTCGAACAAAAGATGTTTGGATGATTTGATGTGACATTTGACGTGCAGCTTAGATGCGACTGATATCGACTGATGTTTGATGAAAGATTAAGACTGATAAGGAATGTCTTCTCATCAAAATGTGCCATGGGCTAGTGATTCGGATTATGACTCACAAATGCTTTGACCAATTTGATTTCATGTTTGCCAATGTGCGGATCGCCACATAAGTCGAAGGACATAGACCAAGATTTATTCCTGAACCAGGATGTACATATCTGCCCCCATTGTCTAGCAATGTATGGAATGTGATGGGATGGATGCTTGGATAGGTGTATGGGTGGATGGACATGGATTATCTTGCGATAAGATAAGGTGTTCGGATAACGAATGCTCACTTGGATAGTGCTTCAAAGCTCAAATAATGCTGCATAAGATAGGATTAATGAAAATGACCCATGTCAAGATGTTCACCGTAAGCAAGCGTAAAGTGTACCAAAATTTTACCAAGATCAAGATAACTTGCATGATGGATGTAGATAGATGTGAATGGATTGGATAAATGGTTCATGGATGGATGGATTTATTATGGATGGGATGGGATGCTTTCATCTGAACTGGCGCGCGTAGATGCTCGATTCTACACATGATGCCTGCTTTGCCAGGTTTTCATCATGGTCTTGCCCAAAGTGCCACCATAGTGGTTTTCACTAGAGGACGATTTTTTTCTTTACTATTTTCAATCCTTTTTCTCGATTTTTTTTTTGGATTTTTGCTTTTTTTGATTTTTTTTAATTTTTTCTGAAAGATTTATGCTGAACCATAGGGTGTCACTGATGTAGATGCCCCTATCATAATGTGCCATCGGTATCCTGCCTGAAGAAGTTGCTTTGCTAAGATACGTGCACTTGAATGAAACTTTTGGGATTCTTGATCTGCTTCGTTGATACCAGAGTTAACTCTGTCTCTGTGTACATCGCGATAAAGTGCCTTCTGAATCCTTATGATGAAGGGTCGTTGCCAATACATGGTCAATATGAGAATTGGATATCATGCGTGGAGGTGTGGATGGAGTGCATTTAGGGATAAGAGATGGATTGGTTGACAGTTTGGAACCTTTGACTCTCCAAACTTGGGAAGATGAGCAATGATGGGTGGATACGGAAGTGTGCATGGAATTAGGACCAACTGCTTGATATACTTTGTATGTCGCTTGAAAAGCCTGCTTTTGATTTTGTGGACATCTTTGATGGATACTTTTCCCTTTTTTATTTTGCCCCACAGTTTCTTTGACTGATGGAGTTTGATAGGGATGATCTTTCTTTGTATTCTTTGGTATCCATGCGTATTTGATTTGTCCATTATGCTTTCAACTTCTTTTGCTTTGATAACGTTCTTCGTACTTTGATTCAAATCTTTCTTTTGACGTTGGTCCCAATTCATGGATGGGGTGATGGGTGGATGAAGATACATGGCGTGGCTGGTTGTAGTATTGACACTAGCTTCATCATAAGGACTCTTCGTGCTCCCTATGTTGATGTTTGCTTGAGATGAAGTTGCCCCCAGTATGGTGATAGTATCACCTTCATGCTTTGATTCTACTTGCTTTGAGATATTTTGTTCAGTAAACGTGCTTTGACAAATGATCACTGTAGATGACATTGTTTCAATTTTTCGCTCTGCTAACTCTGGATTATCCTGTTCTTTCTGACTTGTTTCCTTGAGTGGATAATGTTCGATATCTTTATTCATGATGTCCTCAATCTGAACTTGGGACATGTTTGATCCTGATGTTGACAACTCCATTTGATTGTAGGAGTTAAGAATCTGCTCTTTTTGTGTAACAAAATTTTGTTCTAAATGAAGATCATCTACGTGCCCATCTGTAGAAAGCATCTCATGGGTAGATGGAGGAGTATGGATATGATCATCTTGCATAGATAGGAGAGTGTCCATCAGATTATTGTAGTATCTTGAAGATACAAATTCTTGATCTTGATTAATTTCGAAGTTGCTTTTAACATGCTTTGGATCAAGTTCTTGACATGGGTCAGTTTCAAAGGATGGACTGCTTACAAATGGCTCTTGGATATCTTCATTATGCATGGGAAGTGGCTTAATATCTTCATGATTTTTGAGTGGACTTGGATCAGGTGTTGAGTTGAAGATTCCTTCAATATCGGCAATCATGAGGTCGAAGGATGTCAATATGTCTTGGAAAGGACCATTGCTAGACCTTGGTGAAAGATTCTGATCATGCTTTGGCATAAATTCTTGAGATATGTCCTCTACCTCATTAGGTGATGTAGATACATTTTCAACATGATCACTGGTCGATGCCTCGTTGGATGAAGCGAAAATATCTTTATTGATGGATAGATTTTGAACATTGTTTTCAACAATTGCAATAGAGAGATTTCTAATGTCTTCAACCATAGGGTCAAATGATGTTGACATTTCTTGAATTGGATCATTGTTGGGTATTGTCGATGTATTTTGATCATGATTGAGAGGTGACTCTTGACATATATTCATTTGATCATTGGATGGAGTAGACACAACTTCAAGGTATTCAATGATGGAGTGATCTTGATCTTTGTTCTCAACAGTTGTTATCTTTTGTGTTTGTGCTCGTGTTGGTTGGGTAGCTTGAGAGGTTTGGGCAATTTGAGAGGATTGTTGCACTTGTTGAGCTTGTGTTGCTTGTTGCATGGCTAGATATTGTTGGTATCCTTTTTGAAAAGCAGCTTGTAATGTCACATTGTATTGGATTGATGTGGTGGAAATTGGTGGTGGTGGGGGTGGTGGTGGATTCGAAATCATGTTGGATGTAGTGACAAGTGTTTGAGATACGCTTGGATTGATTGTGGGCGTTTGAGATGTGATGGGCGTGATAGTGGTGTTTGGAATGATTGAAGGGATAGTGATGGTTGGAATAACTGAGGTGATAGGTCCTTGGGAGACCGTATTTTGATTGGTTGGGATCATCATTGTTGCTTGATTGGATACCATCTGTTGGTGCGATGTCGATGGTATATTCAAAGGATTTGACGTGATGGTTTGATTGACGTTAGTTGGATTGAATTGGGTGGCGTGATTGGTGTTAGGTAAAGGGGGAATCCCTAAACCAAGGAATGATGTAGGTAATGGTGGTGGAGATTTCCCTTGGCGCAATGCCTCAACTATTTCCGCAATTTGATCTTGCCAAATTTGTTCTTGATTTTGATCTTGACTCACTTGAGATAGTTGATTTGGCTTGTGTTCAAGTAGTTTTGGCATGCATGTTTGCAGTTTTTGAATGGGATTATGGGAAAATTGACTTTGGATAATGTTCTGATTTGGGATGATGTTTAGATTTGGCATGATAGGATGAACATTGTTGGTATTGGGAATCATTTTTCCAAAGTTTTTCGAGTTAGGATTCATGTTTCGAAAAGTTGCACTTGGTACATCCACATTTGGTTTGTAGGGATTTGGTGGGATGATGTTGCTCGTTTGAAGATTCATGTATTGATTGTTTGATTGGTGGATTTGTTGGTTTGGACTTAGATCTATCATTGGGAAATGTGTTCCAAACTTTGACTTGGGCATACTCACACTTGTTGTACCATTGATATTTGTCGAAGGCAATGATCCTATGCATGGACTTTGATAATTGATAGGAAATGAAAGGCTTTGAGGATTCAATTGATTTGGATTACCCAAGATGTATGGATCAAGTTTATATTCCATGTTCTTCTTGTGTTATGACCTTATTGCGAAAGTGACCTCTAAGATTCTTAGGACCAATGATGATATGGAGGATGAAAGGTGGATGATATGAGTGATGAACGTTTAGGAACTTTGAATCAATGCTAGACTTAGGGATTTTGATTTTGATTGTTTGATGTGGATGATGAACTTGTAAACCCTAAAATGTTGGATGTTATCTTAGGATGAACTTGTTCAAAGGATGGTTGATAATTTAACTAAGTGTGCATGGAAGGATTCATCCAAACACACCTAACTAAACAAATGATTTTGATTTGGTTTGGAAATGTACCCAAGTCTAGGTAATGATGTTTTCAAAGCTCTTAAAGTTGTTTGGATGGATGGGTTGATAAATGTTTGGATGGATGATGGAAGTTTTGATGATCCTAAGAGACTTAGAGAGACTTTGTTTACTAGGCCAAGGTATTGAAGAACACACTTTTCTCTAAGAGCAATCAAAAGACCAATATGACCAAGAGATATCAAGCACATGTGTGGGGTCCAATTTGTTATCTTTGCTTAGTGTATTCTTTTTACCACAAACACACTCTTGATTAAAGTTTCAAACTAAGATGTCCAATGTCTTAATTTCTTTTCTTCCCACAAAGTGTTGTGTGGGAGTTCCAAGAAATTGAGGCAAAGGGATTTCCTATTGTTAACCCTAGTTAGAGCAAATGACGATATAAATTCAAGTGATGAGAAACCTCTAAGGACATAATCCCAAGGGAAGGCAACAACACTTAAATTTGTCAAAAGGTATTTGCTCTATCAAAAGGGGTTTGAAATTTGCATGATCATGTTTAAGTGTTTGTTTGCAAAATGTTTTCGAATACCCACTGTGTTTTCAAACAAAAAATAATTACAAGCCCTATGGATGTGATAGACAATGTTTGTTGAGTCCCCACTTGGACAAGTCCAGCTACGCCTACTTTTAGCGGATGGTTAGATGCTTGACCCCACTGGCTCCCCTCCACGGCACTCACTTATACGGGGCAGCCAAGCATCAACATCCATGAAACTCCCATGGCATGCTTTCCATCTCTACTAAAAGCCGTAAAATTGTGGGGCGGCTTCAGAACGACCGTTCTTGCACCAACAAACAGATTAAGGATTTTGGAAAATTCTAACACATAGGTTCTAGTAAGGACTTTCCGTTCGTAGGAGTTGACCCAACGTGGCAAGAGTCCCTTTCGGATCCATCTTGTCGAGCCAACCGCGTGATTATGGCGTTTAACCAAAATCCTCATTTATATCCCTACTGAAATACTCTTGGCTTTAGAGTGTTACCTTGAGTCGTCGCCAAAGTACTTTTTCCCAAGGCGCCCTCTAGAGATAAAAAGCGAGCAAAGACAACAACTCGAATCTTTGATGCACAAAGAAGAGAATGTACGCGAAAATGCCCCTACTCACACTCGCACAAGATGTTCAATTTTTAAGCCCAAAATGAAGTGTTTTAAAGCAATAAAATGTATTTTGAGTGTTTCTCTTGCACCCTAGATCGCACGAAGCGCAAGGGGAGAGGATACGTACTCAAAAGACAATCACACAAATCAAACACTTGTTCATTTTATACCCTTCAAAGCAATTGTGAATTCGTTTTAAGCACTAAGATGAAGTGTGAAATTTGATTTGCTCAATTTTAGAACCCAAAGCGAAATCTAGTCAATTTCTAAGGTTCAAATTTAACCCTTTCACAATGAAATTTGAAAGCCTAGGTAATGTTCGTTTTAAAGCCCAATGTCAAAATGATTTAGCCTAAAACAGAAAATTAAGGTGTAAATTGAAATCTTCAAGCATTAAAAAATGCTTTATCAATTCCAAATTCCAATGTTCAATTTCGCTTTACTCCAATGTTTGAGCAAAACCATCGTTTCTTCTTTGATGCAAAAACTTCATCATCCAAAATCTACAAAGAAACAAAGAAATAAAAATTAGATTTTCCTCAAAATCACTACTATCAAGTAAAATAAAAAATGCACCTTACAAAACACTTTAAAGCAAAATGTAGAGAAGTATGCAAGATTTCTAGGATTGAAAATATCACTTGATAATCACATTTTGAAAGTAATCAGTAGTTTTCAAATAAATAGGCATACTAATGACAATATAGTCATTGCAATGATAATCTATCTCAAAAAGTTATACATAAAATATGAAAGGCCTTTTAAAAGTTATTCTATTGCTATGTACGTTCCTTATGTAGACTATGAATTGTCAATGGAGAAAATCTTAACATTTGACAATCCATGGGGGTTACGTCAGCCTCAAAACTAGTACCCTGACACAACCTTAATAATAGAACAGTCACCCATGCCGATGAAATAAACATTTAAGGCTCTATTTTCACTGCTTTGTGAAAGACATTTTAGCATTTAAAAGCCACCATAAAAATACCTAACTCATAGCAAATGTTAATTAGGCATCACGTGTTGATTACTAGTAGACAATAATAGCTTTGACAAGCACAACGACCACTTTTAAGTTATGAAAAGGAAACCGATAAGTGATAGCGGCTGGCTCTTGACCCTGCCTGCCAGTCTCCTTAGCGTTTCTTACCTCGAAAGCAGGCAGAGAAAAACGCAGAAAGAAGTTGTGTTTTAATGAGATATGATGCTTGAAGCGCGTGACCTTAATGCTCAGTTGTATAAAAAAATACAATACTAAAAACCACTGATTTAAACGAAAGCCAATTACCAGCAGATCTTCCCTCCACATTTGATACATTTACCAATGCACTGCTCGCGTCTTGACAGTAGCTTCTTAAAGTCAAATCTCTAGCAAAGATTGCCAAGTTTAAAATTGATATGAAAAGATTTGATGTTTTTTTTCCTGTACTGCCTTTAGCAGGTGTAAAATCACGGCCAAACATACCCGAAGGTTGCTGGGAGGTGGAACCTGCAGCAACTCCTTTAGATGTACTGTGTCAAGGAACTTCAGAAACTAAACAAAAGGAGCCTAGTGTAGCAGCGTGTGGGGAGATTGGTTTGAACCAACGTGGTGAGAGATCACAGGGCTATGCGTGGTGAGAGATCACAGGTATGCGCGTGATCACAGGAATGTGCGTGGCAGGCAGAGTGCACAATAAAGAATGCAAAACAAACTCCAAAGTTTGTGACGAGCAACCAAAGAGGGAGATGCAAAAGGCGACGGTATAGTGCCTTCGTGAAAGTGCTAGTATCATGAGAGATGCCGCCAGATTTTAGTGTTATCTCTCACATCTTTTCATCTTTCCCTGCGGCCTCTGTAGATAAACAAGAATAACAAATGTCTAGCTTATTGCATTTAGGAATCTCCTCAGAAAAATTGGGCACCAACAAAGAAGTTTCATAGTGACTACAGGTAAGATACAATCCAACTCAAACTTCTCACGTACTTTTGTTACGCATTTTAAAACCTACCAACAACCATAAAATCCGCGTGGGTAAAGGATATCACATGGGAAGCATTTAATAGACTGTCAAAAAGTCATTTGCCAGAGTTTAATATCTCAACTGTATTTCCAGTGCTCTTACAATTTTGTGCAAGTGTAATGTAAACAGCATGCGGATGCAAACAGAAAACTTTCTAAAGCGTATGAATGTAAAACATACCAATCAAAACAAATGTTTCAGGAGCTACATATTTAGAAAACGTAGCACAAAAGATTTCAACAAAAATCACAGCTCATCAAAAAGATGATATGCAGCCAAACATATAAATTTGCAAATTAGAAAAACAATAATGGTCATAGCACTATCCTCCTGTAAAAAAGATGATTGGACAGCAAGGTTTGCCCTCCTTCTAGCGCCAAATGTAGGATGCGAAATTCTGCATTTTGGTTAAAAACTAACATAAACAAACATGATTAGTATTCAAGCAAAACGAACCCTCAACATCCATATGAAATAAATCAACATGCTTCATGATGCCATCCAAATAACAAAAGATTAGATAAACTAGTTGAAAGCATACAACAAAACATGAAGAAAGTACTATCTCATAGTGGATTGGTGTCACATGTGCTAGTGACCCTTTCCCAATCCTTGATAAAAAGCTCAAGATGATGAAATGCTATGAAGATGGTGGAGTGATGAGCAAGATCAGCTCTCAAATTAAGAGAGTAACCTTGCATAAAAGTTGTGGAGGATTTGCTCAAAGATGAAGCACCTATTTAAAGATTTCAAATGCTAAGATTGTTGAAGAGGGACCAATGTGGGACTAAAGATTAAGCCAATGATAGGAGGACACTTTTCATCATGTGATTAGTTGATGCATGTGCAAGATTTGGGAAGAGTGCCCAAGAGGGGGAAAATTTGAATTCAAATTTTGCCATAAATGCTGAGAGGGGGACAAGGAAAAACAGCAATAAATGTCCTGTTTGACTTGTCATGTTGAGGGAAAATGAGTGTTTTAATAAATCAATAAAATTGATTTATTGTGCAAGTGGCTAGGTCTAGATAATGCAAGTGGGATGTGATTAGTATTAGATTAGGATTAGATGATGATCATGCTGATTAATGCTGATTAGATGATTTGACATTTAGGACTTTGATAATTGATTTATTTAAATCAGAAAATGATGGAAAATGATTTAGGATTTGATTTAAATGAAGTCCTGATTTATTTAATGAATGGAATATGATTATGCATGATGTAAATTTGACATGTCTACACTATCCAAACCTTTTTCAGATCAATATGATTTACCTTTTCAGACTTTAATCTCACAATCACCTTTTCAAGTGTTTTTGTTCCTACTCTTGGTGACTTATTCTCTCATAACCCTTAGAGATACCAAGGTTGTTTGATTCCCTTCTCCACATCTTAGTGAAAACTCCAAATTGTTGTCATCAATTTTGGTTGGTGGAAACATTTCCACTTTTTTTATTACCTCTTTTCATTCATTCTGGTCTTTTCCCTTATCCCTAAGGTACTATCTTATTTCTTACAAGTCCCTAGCCTTGCTTGGAAATTAGATTCAAGTCAAGAGTTCTCCAACCTCTTGGATACCTTCTTCATTGACTTTCTACTTTGATCCATATTATGCTAATAAAGCATACTCATGGATTTGTTATATTCTTCCTAAATCCAAGAATCCTTAACTCTTTGTCTACAGATTGCTATCAATAAGGGATATTCTCTCAATCTTCTTTATCCCTTAGAGTTTTATATCTATCAAGTAGGGTGAAGGTATATATTGGTTATACTTCCTAACCTTCCTACATACCCTGATTGCATAATCTTTTGCAATCCAAGGGGATATAATAATAAGTTGTTGGTTTAGGAGTTTTCACTTGAGGGACAACTCTTAACTAGTCCCCAAACTTAAACAAGTTTCTAGGAATCACATCTTCCTTTTAATTTTCTTCATTTTATTTTCTCTTTCCATCTTGGTGTAAGAACATTTCAACCATTATCTTTGATAAGGCTTACATAATATTTACGTAATGAGCTCATAGGTTCTAGTGCTAAACTTGGTTGCTCTGATACCACAAGTAACAACCCCGATGTTCTTCACAATAATTTTTTTAATGTTTTCACCTCAAGTGAATAAAACATGATTCCATGACATAACAATAATTTTTTTTCTTCCAATAATATAAATTACATGAATAATTGAAATAGCACAAGTTCCAATTTGTCATTGCAATCCAAAGTAATTGTACAAATCTTCCAAAACATAGATATCATATTGAACAAAGATGTTATATGATATTCACTAGAGATTCCATTCCAATATAATAATTCCATAAATTACAATATTCCAAGAATGTTCATTAATACAACCAACAGCTCCACCGAGCTTTGGAGCATAAGATATAGATGGTCTAGGAATCCGCCTTTCAAAACTTTTGTCTTTTGTCACCGACTGAGGAGGAGATGCATCACTCAAGAAATTTTCCGCAAACCACAGACTCATATGCAGTCCCCCACACATCTATTAATGATAGATGTACCTACCCTTCGATGAAGGTATTGGTTGGGTCACCCCATACGAAATACCACCCTGAGTTTAGTGTTGTATCAAACATGACTAGAATTTATAACCTATACTATGTAGCCCTCATGCATTGAAGTAGACACAATAAATTGAAAATGGAGTCTCAACGTTAACTAAAGTGGAGACTTCATAAATTCTCACTACTTTGGCCAAATTTTTCTCACTTAGTATAATCGAGCGATGGTCTACCATTCACCTACACTGCGGTAATATTTTTTTGACTTAAGGACATTATATCTTTGCATAGGCAATCCCTCTCCATGGGTAAGCTTCTCCCCAAGATAATCTATCTCTTTAACACAACCTATGGAAACACATCTCATAAAGGGAAGTACTAGTTCCCTCCCTTCACTAGACAACAATCATAGGAGCAACATACTAGTTCCCTCCCTTCACTAGTTAACAATCCCAGAAGTAACCTACTAGCCATCTAGCATAAGTTTTTTATCTAGCTATGAGTGATCCTTAAGCTTGTCTACATTTGATCATATAATAGCAATACCCATGACAAACAATCTCTCTTATCCATGTCTAATAATATCTAGTATAATATTAATACCTATGACAAACATCCCTCCTATCATGGAGTAAAATACAAACATAATGCATGGCCTCAATCGAAGATTTATCATAATAACAAAGGAATACATTCAAGAGTATCACCTCTTTGACCAAGAGGGTTTAAGCTATGAGTCTACTCTTATCAATACAATAACTTTGTATTAAAGTGTTCTTTGACACTAATCAAGTAGTAGCTCTAACTCATTGGGTTTCACTAAACCTCTCAACCCAGGAGTATCTTGCTAGCTATCTATTATAATCAAATAACTAGCTATGAGCAACCCATGTTCAAAAATATCTAGTATACTTAAATACCTATGTCAAACAGTCTCTCCTATCATGGAGTAAATACAAACAATGCACATGCAAAGTAAATAGTTTTCTACTTTTCTTTCAAAGTAAACAATACTTTTCTCTATGTGGAAGTATCAACAAGAATTTAAGACTAGTTTAATCGATCAAGACTTAGCTCATTCAAAAATAGAATAAAGAAAAGTAGAATATACTCATGCTTGTGTTTCAGCTTCCTAATTCTACAGGTTGTAGTCACAGTATCTTTAGAACAACAACTATCTCAATATTGATTCTCCAACAAAGTCTCGCAAAACTAAACTCACAAGTTGGGCAAATGCTTCTTCTCAAAAGATAATATAACTCTGTTAATACTCAAGGTTCTCTCTCATTGGTTTGACAGAATAAAGTAGATAGAAAAGCACACTAAAATGTAGATTCTTTTGCACTAGAAATAACACATAGAAGAGAAATAAAGAGGCATAACAGATTGAGAATGAGGTGTCCCAAACAATGAGCTCCTTGCTGCTATTTATACAAAAATCAAGCAACTATACTGCCTACAGTTTAGGCATGATAATGACAACAACAAACATGCAAAGCAACACCTCAAACATAACTTAGAAAGGTGTTGAATAAGTAAGTAAAGATTCAACTTGATTACTAATAGATGGACCCACTTATTGACAACAATTGGAGAATAAATCAACTCTCCATGTGATAGAATTCGACTGCAGACTTCTATGATAAGAAAAACACAAAGGTGACATGATTTTACTATCAAGTGAAATAGTCAATAAGCAAATATTGCCACCCATATTTGCATCGACTTATTCCATGCTGCGTATAAACTCATAAAATCAAGTGATTTAGATAAAGTCATTGATTGTTTGGAGTATTCAACAATTGTTTGATTAATCACAACAATTCGTTGTAATGTTGTTTGACCAAGTCCAAGATGAATAAAGGTGTCAACCTATCCCATATCGACTTAAATGTTAAAGCAGTTTGCAAATTTAAGAATGACAACAAAGACATAAAATCGACCCATGAATATAGTCGTATTCACTTCAAAGTTTCAACCATTTAAGTTGTTCATGATTATCAACTTCTAAGCCAATATGTTTAGCATTAAAATTGGCTGCTATTTATTATTTGCAATAGTCAATTTCAAAGTAAATGATGTTTAAATGTAAATACCATGCATACATATATATATATTATATACGTATACATATATATATGTTAATATATATATTTACATTATCATAAGATAATAAAGCATGTATATGTAATCAATATACAAAAAAGTATATCAACAGAGCAATCACAATATAATAATATATATTATATATCTATATATATATGCATACACACTCCTCTGTTAAGCTTTCACGCTTATGTGTGTATTTATATATATATATATATATATATATATATATATATCAACATGACAGTCAAATGATCCATTCAATATCTGAATGATCATGACCTACATGGTTATGGCATCATATCGCTTGTTTATAAACATATATGCATGTCTATACATATGTTGTTGTACTCATTTGGACATCCCATTATATCCATCCTACGTGTACGCTAGCATATGCATATATATGCATGTTTACATATATCCCAATACACAATCAACCACACAAACAAGAATAGTAAGATAAGGAAGGACTCACAAGCTTAACCAGAAAAAAATCACCCAAGCATGCATTCAGTAGTAATCAAGACCCTTTCTAATGCAGACACATTACACTAAGGAAGACTTACCTACTTCCCACATGATAACCCAATTCAATCAATCTACTGTGAGTGTGTGAATAATCTTAGATAGGTTGCGTTACTGTTTACTTGACCAAGACCTTCTCCTGAGTGATACTTCCCCTCCGCCTGGAGGAATGAACATATACCTGCATCACATTCTCAAAACATATCCAAGGTATTCAACTATTCAATAAAATATGCATTACACATAATAAGTCTCCATAGTTAGAACATTAGTTCAATAACCATCTAATCACATAAATGCATTCCTTCATATAATATAAAATGAGATGACATTCATTCATAAATCAGTGATAACAAAGTGCACACACAATTTATTCATCCACTGAATTCATATTACTTTCACATTTACCCTACGTATTAATAGTAAATAGTAATTACACATTTTGGGGTGTAACATACTTCCCCCTTGTGAATCATCGTCCTCAATGATCTATAACACTTTAACATACAAGTAAAGTATAATAAATTTTTACTTAATATTCTCAAAATACGTAAGATTTATAAAACATTCATCCTATTTAGCATTAATCCTTGCAACCTTGTCCTTCCTAGACCTTGCATCGAGTGTCCTTGCTACCACATAGGGAAAACTTGTATGAATCACACATACTTACTCTCTCAAAGAACTTATGTGTTGTATTCACAATATCTCTTATGTAAATCTTATGTACATTACTATATGAACACATGACACCTATTCTAAAGTGATTGGAAGGAACGTTCTCATTGGCTAATGAATTCATCCTTAGTGTAATCCATATAGATAAGGAATGTCAGTGTATTGTACACTACACTGTGGGTCCCTTCATTTTCTTTGGTATTTACACCTTGGAAACCTTAGAAGCTAATTTCACCCATCTCTTACCTATTTACTTTAGCCAAAAGTAATTCTCTTGACCACTTGTTTGTATTGAGCACAACATTTCTCTTGGACAGTTGTCAATTTCGATATTGCTTCATACTTAAGCTTTGTATCGACAAAGTTTCATTGATCTCTTTGGTTTATTACTCCTTTTGAAAAACTACCAAGTCTAAGGTTAACCCTATTACTTAGCCTATTTTATCTTAATAGAGTTTCCAACCTTCCTTTCCATATAATGGATCAAACCCTACACATCAAACAATTCATGATGTTATCTTGCATAATGCCTTGAGTTTGAAGACAAAAATCTCATTGTATCTTAATGAAATTAGTGACCTTAATGGTCAATCATTGGAAACCATGATTTTAAAACATGTTATTGTGCTTATGGATGCAAAATTTTAAGAAAGGAAGTGAGTGGTGGTTTGGAACAATTGCAGGTATGAAGGACTTGCTTTATATGCATACTATGTAGTCTAGCTAAAGACAATGTTCTTAGAAGAGATTGAAGGTGGATTATGGAACTCAAGGGTTACAATGATAAATGTTAAAGCAAAGACAAATCTATTTAAAAGCCACTGTCATGAAGATATTAAAGATGTCACATGCAAAACCCTAGCAGCTAGAGTAATGAATATAGTGCCAAAGAGGACAGTGAGTTGGGGTAGATTTAGGAGATCTCCACATTATCTAATCACAAGCAAATACATCATTTATTTATTTTTTTAACTTAAAATAAATCATTCTAAACCCTATATAGGATACATTAATACTTCAAAAGCATGTGAAGGAATTCAAAATTATACAAATATATGTCAATTAAATACCTGGATTACAAACAGTAGTGCAAACAATGTAACCCTTGTTGAGCAGAGTAGGAATGGGATAAGTAGCAATGAATCCTATGCCTCTTGTCACACACATCTCCTTACCATTCTCTATCATTCTTTACTGAAACACTTCTCCATTTTTGTGGGCTACGCCTAAAAATAAGGTTTTGACGAAGGTTTTAGAGTATGTTTATTAAAATGAAAACTCCATTTTGGTGGGCTATGGCTGAAAATAAGATTTAGACGAAAGTTTTAGAGTATTTTGGGAGGCTATTAATTCTTGATTCCTTAAATGATTTATTCAAATGGATTGCGACTAAATAAATGACTAACTATTTAGTCATTTTTATTTGTGTGACTAAATAATTTTTTAGTCAACACCAAAATTTGTCATTTATTTACTCATTTATAGCTGAGTTGCAAAAAAAAGTAGAATTTAGTCATTTTTTAGTTGTTTTGACTAAAATTTTTAGTCACGTAGTCATTTATTTACCAAATTCTACTATTGTTTTGATGCCTATATTGATGACAATGTGTGAGCACATGCAAGGCATCATTGGTTGCAATAAGAAATTAAAAATATTACATGAGAAATATCATGCAACCATAATAGTGTAGTATAGGAAAATGTATCCTACATTTTCACACTTTTTTGGGCCTTCCCTGCTAAAATACGACTTCTTTATACCTTATTTTGTCCTATTTTGCATCCACAAGCCTTAATTAATGCATCTTTCTGAGGAAAACCCCAACACATATGTAATAACCAATCAAAATTTAATGATCTTGGATTGTATGGCCCAAATTTCGTGATCTGGGACTCATACGCCACCTTGGGCGTATGGGTCCCACCTAAGTTTCGGGGCCCCAAACCTAAAGTTAGCATAAAATACATTTCTTGAAAAATGTGTCCCAAGCTTAGCCTACTTGGACTCATATACTACAACTATCGTATGAGTCCCACTTATCTTAGACCTAATTTTGAATTCAATTCTTGGTGGGATTGTATTCTCCTAGATCTGATATCGGCTTGTAGTGTTGTAATTTTGGGAAATTTGGCATAAAAAAGTATAAATACAAGGTTATTTTACATATTTTCTCCTAGAAAGTTTATAAGTCATCTAAGATTTCAAGTATTCAAGCACTATAGAAAATTTATGATTACAAGAGCATTCAAGAGTGTTTAACAAGCATTTTGGAGATATATTCAAGAATCAAGCATCATGTCAAATTCATCATGCATCATGCTTGTTTTTGAGCTAACATTTGTGATGTAGGTTCTTATGATTCAAGCAAGCATTCGAGTCAAGATCCACATTCATGTTAGCCATTACATACAAGTTTGTAGCCTTTTGTTCAAGCGTTTGGTGAGACTTTGCAACATTACATATTGTTTATTCATCATTCCTTCTTTCTATTTCATTTCATTTCAAGGTTTGATTATCAAAACAAGGTTTGACCAAGGAAAACCCCTATCCACTAACAAAAAAAATGCTTCCCTCTCTTTGATTTGTGATTACAAATCTAGGTGATTTAGGTTGAAGATCTATTGAAGAGCAAGATTGGAGAAAAGTTGTCAAGTTGTCAAAGTTGTCACCTACATTGCAAGATCATGAAAAGTCATCTATAAGGCATAATTCATTGTTTCAAAACCAAAGATTTGGTAGGAGAGAAGCTACAGGAGAATGCTAGAGGACATCATAGTTTTAGAGCAACCTCAATACTAGGATTAAAGTACCACTTGTGGTGTATGAGTCCTAGTATACCTATTTTCAGACTTTTTCTATAGATCCTAATTCAACAGTTCTAGATTATGATTTTGGCCCGAAACCCTAAACTGGGACTAAATCTCCCCTACTAGTGTATGAGTCCCATTTTTCTTCAAAGATCAATAGTTCTAGAATTTTAGACCTCAACACAAGCCTCTTCAGTTTCCAGGTGCATGTCTATACTTTCTTAGTTTATTATTTTGATTTGAGTTCATTTCTAGGTCATTTACTTAAATTTTGCACATCATTTACATTTTCTTGTCTTTCCAATTCCTTTCTTGGTGGTGAACCCCTCTTTTGTCTTTGATCATACCCTAGGACACATTATTTTAGATCTATTTCTTTCATTACATCCTTGGATTGAGATCTCCAAGGTTTCCTTGTGTGAAACTTAAAGGAAAATAGGTGGAAAGGTCCTAAACCCTAACCTAACCCATTTTTCTAGGTTTCATTTTGGTGAACCTAGCCTTTAGAACACCCTCATTTCTGATTTGGAGTGCATCATAGTCCTAGATCTAGCTTGCATTAACTTTGCATTAGGTCTTGCATTAGTTAATTTGCATCTAGGATTTCTTAATCTTGCATTAGTGAAAGTGCATATAGGTTGCATTTTTTCCTCTTACATCATTGAAATTCATCTAAAATCTGTAATTGCACTTAGTCTAGACACCATTAAAACTACAAAGCATAAAATTCACTTATAATTTGTTGAAATTCATTTCAAAACCCTAATAGTACAGGTTGTTTTGCCTAATTTCTGGGTATTTTTGTTCTATTTATCAACATTTGACTCCCTAAAAACCATAACTAGGACTCATATGCCCCTCTGGGTGATTTAGTCCCATTTAAGACTTTAAACTACATTTTACAACATTGAAAATCTTGTTTATGTGCTTTAGTTTGTTGTTATTACATTTATGTTTCAGTTTACTGAGTTTCTATTTCATTATTTTCATTGCATCTTAGCTTAATTTCATTTGAGTTGGAATTATAGAATAGTATTTTTCTTGCATTTACTTGATTGTCCCTTACATGAGCTTTACAACTTGGTGTTCCATTGCTAATACTATAGTGAGACATAGTTCAAGACTCATGTCATCCCACGATAGCACAATCATCTAGCTCTTTCAGTATTAGTGTTGACAGTAGTTCACTAAGTATGGACCATACCTATAAAAACGCTTTTCCTTCAAGTAGTGTGAAAAATGTTGAAACAATGGTTGCTAGTATTCCACAAGAAAACATAATCCAAATCCATGAAGACTTAGGAAACCTACAAAATCAACTGAGTACTGAAAACATTGCAACCACTGCTATCCCTACCATAGATAACATACATCGCATGATTGAAAGTGAAGAAGGAATAAAACTTACACATAACATAGTTCAGATTTTTTTAAAACATCTTACCTCAACAATTAGTTGTGCTTTACCTTCGAACAATGTCCAAAGTCAAGGGGGAACTCAAATTCCTCTCCTACAACAATTTCCTCTATTCCTACCTATACCAACCCTCAAGTTACAACAACAATGCAACCTACTAGTAATATCCTTCCTACCTTGCGTATTTCCACAAGCAATCCTAGTACCTTTGTGGCATTGCACATCATATCTCCTACCACTTTACCACCCATAAGCATTCCATTCACTCCCCCCTCCAACACGTACACACCTCCACCATATTCCCCTCCATCTCAAAACACAACCAATGATGCCATCATAAATCAAATTTTACAAAATGTTTCATCCCTTGAAAAACAAATTTCCACCATAAATCAAAATCAAAATGGCCAACCTACATACTATGCCAAAAGCAATCCCTTATCTTTAGAGATATTGAGAACACCGATACCACAAGGTCTAGAGATTCATAGGTTTGAGAAATATGGGCAGAAAGGGGATCCTTCTAACCATGTTTTTGCTTACACTACATTATGTAGTTATTTTGTCCTTGAGGATAAGCTCTTAGCTAAGCTTTTCCATAGGTCCTTGAAGGATACTGCCTTAGAATGGTTTTCCTCATTACCAAATAACTCAATTCATTCATTCAATGGACTTTTTGATGCCTTTATTAACCATTTCCAAGTGCACATGACTCCTAAGATGACCTTAGCCTATTTAATGAGATGCAAGAAAAAAGAGGATGAAAAATTTATTGACTTTATTTCACACTATCAATCAGTTATTCCCAAATCAACGTAAAGATTCATGATCCTCACCTTCAATAGACGTTCATTGAGAACTTGAAAACTAAGATATAAGATAAGCTTAGCATGATGAAGTTTCCTTCTTTCATACACTTGTGTACTAAATTTCATGATTATCAAAATTTGGTTAGTAGTCATGAAAAGAACCCACCTCTAGCCAACATGAAAAGCCTGAATCTGCAACCCAAAACAATTATCAACCTTTTAGAAAATAGAATAAAGGATTCCTTCAACTTAATCCTCTCAAAAAATAACTCAACATGTTGATACCCAAGTTGCGGCTATAAGGAAGACAACTCCTTTCACATTTGGGGATCCGGCTAGACAATTTACTCTCTTACCCGATACCCTCCATAGCACAATGTCACAATTGTTAGAACAAAAAATGATCACTTTACCTCTCATTAAAACTCTTGATCCTAATAAGCCTTAACCTTCAAACTTTAGATCAAATTCATATTACCATTATCACCAAAAAATGGACATGACATGGAGCATTGTAAGCATCTTAAACATCTTGTGCAAGACCTCATTGATTTCAATCGACTTCACATTGGAGGTGTTAATGATCAAGGAAATAATTTTGTTGCCCCTCCTAACCAAAATTTACAAATATTTACCAAACGTATACCGAATCATAACATTTCATTTGTCAAAGCTAGTGAAACTACGAAGAATGATGTGATGAATGTTGACACGAATGATGACAACATGGATACTTATAAACAAGGTCCTATAGATACTAATGAACAAAATCCTATCGATGGTTTGGTTGCATTGATTGAAACTCACCCTCGTAAGCGATGAACTAAAAATCCTCTTGACATTGCTTTCTCGTCTAAAGATATTATTAGAAATGCACCTGATGGCCCTCTTTACATAGTCGGTCGAATCAATAACAAGCCCACTAATGGGATATTAATTGATCCCGTCTATGGAGAGAATGTGATCACTGAAGAATTCTTACTTGTGCATGAACTCTATCAAGAAACATATGAAAAACCGAAAGCATGGATAAAAACATATAATGGTTTCACTTTCCCTACGATGGGATCAATCACCCTTCCTCTACAAGTCAGACCAAAATAATTAGATGTCTCATTCTCCATCATCTCGACATCGGATCAATTCCATGTGAAGCTTGGTTATCCATGGCTAGGCTCCATGGAAGCCATCTCGTCAGTCATGCATAAATGCTTAAAGTTTCCCTTTGACAATGAGATTTCATAGTACACCATAGTGTCTTTAATCCTTTGTCTTCCTGAGGGAACTTTTCATTAGATTTATTTTGGCTCGAGCCTATGGAACCTATTAAACCTCGTGAGGACTTCTTTTTCAATCCTATCAAAAATTTAAGGCAAAATGTATAGAAAAAATATCCCTTCAAAACATGCATCAACCTATGACTGAGCCTCCTATCCTTGACGAAACCATGATTGAACCAAAAGTCATTCCAATTAACCAAGATCAACCTAAGATATATCCTTTGCCTATCTCCTACAAAATACCAAGAGATAACGAAAGCAATCTCGTCATGCCTCCTAAGATAAAAAAAAGTTTACAAAGCTAAAGAGAAAGTGGTTGAACAACCTCCTACAGTTCCTTTCATTCATCCCCTTAGGGAAGAAAAGAAACCTATGGTCGATAAACCCGCTCCTACACAAACACAACTTGAAAATTGAACTAAATGAAACAAAAATACTAGAGAGCATAAGTGTAGATGTTGTGCTCTTGCTCGAAGGTTAAAGAAGAAAACAACAAAGAAAATCAAAATCCAAACTTGACTGAAACAATACACGATGAGTCTCCCTCTTTTTCGCAACAAAAAGATCCTATACCACAACCACAACAACTAAATCCTTTTGTGGACATTGTCATTTGACCTCCTATTGTGATTAACTTGGTTGACGATGATGGGGTTGCTAAAATTGACGAAGAAGTGCATAATGGGTTGAATACATTGTTTTCCTCTTTTATGAGCTTAAATGATAATTCTCCTAGGAAGAGTGTTTAATTTGGAGATGACTGTAGTACTGCACTCATCATTATCCCTTTGGCTAGTTGTTTGCCTTTCGTATATGATGAACAAGATTGGGATGCATACAACTTGCTAATAGGTTGACTCGCATGTACCTTACTAGTATTTTGAATTTGTTTTCATGTTATGTGTGGGATTGCATGTGCGTAATGTGATCCCCCATACTATTCTATTTGATGTATCTCTCTCTTTTTGTGCATTCCTCTATGTGTACCTACGTTCTTCTCTATGTCATAAAATTTTACCTTTTTCCTTTGTCTTGTGTTTTCCTTTTGGAGATGATGCAAGGCGTTGAGACAATTAGGTCTCTTCCATGTTGACCCAAAAGATTTTCCTTTATATTTTATTTGTCTTGTGTTTTCCTTTTGGGGATGACACAAGGCGTTGAGACATTCAAGTCTCTTCCATGTTGACCCAAAAGGTTTTTCTTTATTTTTTCTCTCTTTGTGTCATTCTTCCTGTTCCATGAGTATTTTGGGAATGATGATAATTTTGAGCTCTATAAAAGCATTTTAGCGAAGACATACTGAACCCAAATCCATGGATCCCTTATGTGACTTTTGGGATTTCATTTTGGGGGCAACCCCTTTTCATGACGTAGCTTCATTTGGAAACACATGACTTGGCATAGGGCTTTCTGAATAAGCTCTCATGTCCTCTTTATTGTTATCATTTATCATGTGCTACTTTAAATTAATTGCTCACAACATGGTGTTTAGCAATTTCTTTAAAGTGGGGGAATACATTGGCATTATTATTTTGTATTTCAATTCATGTTTCATTGTGTAGTCTTCTTACTTCATGCGATGCATCTTTCACTTTGTGGTGACATTGGGTGTGATGGCATTCAAGAGCGTGATCTCTCTTAACATATTATATTCCTCTTAGTGGCTTGATGCGACACATTGCATCCCCTAAGTTGTGTATCTTCTATTCTTTGATTGGTCCTCTCTTGGAAACATTAGGCACAATGTTCCCTAAGTTAAGAACTTACATGAACTAAGCAAAACTCCTTTGAACATACCTTAAACTATTTTTAAATTATAATATATGTTATATGGCCACCTTGCATAATACACTTTGCTTTCCTATGGTGCCATCTTGTTTGTTCATGGGTGTCAAGCATATGAAGCTTTGTGTGCCTCATGGAGCTTGAAGTTCATTGTTGTGTGGTGCCTTATCAAAGTTATCAGGAGGTATACCTTTGGTATGGTTGTACCTATGGGATCCAAAATTATGAGTGACTTTCCCATAGCCACTTGCTTGTCTGTGTGAGTGCATACCGACCATGTGCGTATGTGTCTCATAGGGAGCTCACCTAATGGACAACTTGAGGTTCCACTAGCCCTTGTGAGTGTGTGTTTGGTTTGCATAGTGGGAATCATGTTCCAATTGTAGAATTTATTGGAAAAATAGCTTATCTATATGATCCATAACGTGCGGGACAAACAGTCGAAGCTTGATCCATCCCTTTTTGTTTTTTTGTTTTTCTCTTTCTTTATCTTTTGCAGTGTATGCTTGTGCCTTGTTGTTACTCCTTACATCATTTTCATGTGTATCCTTTTGTGCCTATTTTGGTTTACCATAAGATCTTGATCATGGGGGATTGCACAACCCTCTTGATCGTCGTCGTCCTATCTCACTAGCATTGGTACACTTGAACCGCTCTTGATGTGATTTTGTCTACTTTAGTGTGAGTTTGAAGAAAGTTCCTCCTCTCAATAAAGTGGGGGCTAAATATAGTGTAGAAAAATGTATCCCTCTACATCTTCACACTTTTTTAGGCCCTCGCTAAAATGGGGCTTCTTTATGCCTTATTTGCTCCTATTTTACATCCACAAGCCTTCATTAATGCATCTTTCCAAGGATAATCCCGACACATATGTAATAACCAATCAGAATTTAATGATCTTGGATTGTATGGCCCAAATTTAGTGATTTGGGACTCATATGCCACCTTGGGTGTATGGGTCCCACCTAAGTTTCAGGGCCCCAAACCTGAATTTAGTATAAAATACATTTCTTGAAAAATGTGTCCTAAGCTTAGCCTATCGGGACTCATACGCCACAACTGGCGTATGATTCCCACTTAGCTTAGACCTAATTTTGAATTCAATTCTTGGTGGGATTTTATTCTCCTAGATTTGATGTTGGCTTGTAGTGTTGTAATTTTAGGAAATTTGGCATAAACAAGTATAAATACAAAGTCATTCACATATTTTCTCCTAGAAAGTTTACAGGTCATCTAAGCTTTCAAGTATTCAAGCACTATAGAAAATTTAGGCTTACAAGAGTATTCAAGAGTGTTTAACGATCATTTTGGAGCTATATTCAAGAATCAAACATGATGTCAAAGTCATCATGCATCATGTTTATTTTTGAGATAACATTTGTGATGTAGGTTCTTATGATTCAAGCAAGTATTCAAGTTAAGATCCATATCATTCAAGCAAGAGTCAAGATCCACATTCATGTTAGCCATTATATACAATTTTGCAGCCTTTTGTTCAAGGGTTTGGTGAGTTACAACATCACATATTGTTCATTCATCATTCCTTCTTTCTATTTCATTTCATTTCAAGGTTTAATTACCAAAACAAGGTTTGACCAAGGAAAACTCCTATCCACTAACAAAAAAAAAAATTCCCTCTCTTTGATGTGTGATTGTAGATCTAGGTGGTTTAGGTTGAAGATCTATTAAAGATCAAGATTGGAGAAAAGTTGCCAAGTTTTCAAAGTTGTCACCTACATTGCAAGATCACAAAAAGTCATCTATAGGGAAAAATTTAATGTTTCAAAACTAGAGATTTCGCATGAGAGAAGCTACAGGAGAATGCTAGAGGACATCAGAGTTTTGGAGCAACCCTGATACTAGGACTAAATCACCACTTGTGGCATATGAGTCCCAATTACCTATTTTTAGACTTTTTCTATAGATCATAATTCAACAGTTCCAGATTTCAGCTTCGGTCCAAAACCCTAAAATGGGACTAAATCACCCCTACTGGTGTATGAGTCCTAGTGTGCTTCAAAGATCAACATTTCTAGCATTTCAGACCTCAACACAAGCCTCTTCAATTTCCAGGTGCACCTCTGTACTTTCTTAGTTTATTGTTCTGATTTGAGTTCATTTCTAGGTCATTTACTTAAATCTTGCATATCATTTACATTTTCTTATCTTTCCAAGCCCTTGCTTGGTGGTGAACCCCTCTTTCATCTTTGATCATACCCTAGGACACCTTATTGTAGATCTATTTCTCTCATTATATCCTTGGATTGAGATCTCTAAGGTTTCCTTGAGTGAAACTTAAAGGAAAATAGGTGGAAAGGTCTTAAACCCTAACGTAACCCATTTTTCTAGGTTTTAGATAACAAAGAGAAATGCATAAGTTAGTGGAAAAAGAGGGAGTATCCAATCTGAAAATGAGAAGAGGAACCACGACATGTAAAGAATGGCAATATTTAATAAAAAATAAGTGGTAAGTAGAATAAAATAAAATCAATTCAAAAAGACATAAGGGGAAGGCTACAATGGGAAGGAGAAGAGACATTTAACATGTGAAAAAAAATAATAACAAAACAAAGAGGAGAGTATACAACTAAGGAAAAATAATTGAATGCAATATTCAATATAAGGCAGCCATCAAGTGCATAAAGGGGGTTGTGTGGTTGACAAAACAATTAAAAAAATTAAAAGAAAAAGAAGATGAGGAGATGTAACAACTAAGAGGCAATTATGCAGAGCACTAGAGTCCTCTAAGGGAAAATGAATTAATACATATTGGAGAGAATATGAGGAGGGGGGAGGCTGCACATATGAGGGGAAGAAGTTTTCCAGTGTTCTCATGGGATGAGAAGTTTAAATAAAAGGAGAGAAAGGAGCATAGAGGTAAAAAGACGAAAAGATATATAGATTGTTTGCTACCATAGACAAAAAGAAAAAGAACATAGGGAATAGAAAATACTCAACATTAAAGAAGTTGAAGGATATATTGAGTGGGAATAGTTGTCCAGAAAGAAATAAAGTCACAGTGATTAGGAAATTGATGTGTGGTGGTTGCATAACAAGAAGGAAGGGATTAGTCCAAGGAGTAGAAGCTACAAATAGAGAGAGAGTGCAGATTGGTAGTGGATGAGCAAAGCCATGAGGGTCATTATGTAAATTATTTGCAGCCTTTAACGTAAACTTTGAATTGAAATACAATAAGGAAATTTTGTGTTGCAATCTTGTATTACTTTTAGAAAAAGCATTGTCTGTGTGTATGAGATTGTGTATTATGGAAATTTGTTTGAGAAAGGGGAGTACCCTCTACGTCACTACCCTATTACACATGCATGAAAAGTGTGAAAGAATAAATAAGATATTTTACCTATATGATAAAATAGCTCATAACAATGTGGTCTCATGATGAGCTAATAAAAATGTAAATATGGAATAACCATTCTCCAAGATAATAAAAAAAATTAAGTTCTTGTTTATAAGATCTCTATGAGGCATTTCTTATGTTATAACATAATTATGTGATTAGTTGAAATTTTAATGAATATATATATATATATAAGCCAAAATTGGATCACAAATTCAAAGAGAACATCTCTTTTCAAGATGCACTTCTTATGCTAGAATATAATTTCATGGTTAATTTAAATTTTGAACAATTTTATTAAAACTCTATGCATATAAATAGATCATATCACAATTTTATAAAGAACATCTCTTATTTTAACATAGTATGCAACACAAACCAAATTAGATCACAATTTTGAAGAAAGTATGTAATTTAACCTCTTTATGCCTAGACATAGTACCCAACATGCTTAGAGCCAGGTCATTCTATATTGTTTCATCAAATTAACTTATCAACTCACTTGAGGAATCAAGGCTACCATAAAATATAGAAAGGAAAAAAAACATGTATGTGGACCTTTGTCTTTCCAATTTTATTTTTATGATATTCAAAATTCTAAATGAAGGAAAAATGGATCACATTTAAACAACAATTATTTCTTAAATATATGGTTTCAAATCACTCTAAGGAATCAAGGCTACCATAAAATATAGAAAAGTTTTAAATTTTTGCATCTCACACAAAAAATTACTAACAAAGAAAAAAATCTATGTGGACCTTTGTCTTCCCTTTTTTTTTATATTATAAAATCTAAATGAAGAAAAAAAGGATCACATTTAAGCAACAGTGATTTCTTAAATATATGGATTGAACAAAAGGGTTTTTTCTTGAGAAAAAATGTAACAATTACCTGCACAAATATTTTTTAGTGGATAAATCTAATGAAACATTATAAATTTGTTTTAATATTTTATCTAATAATGTAATTTATGTCATTATGTACTCCTATGCACTGCAATTTCTATAAAGACTAGTTATGGATGTCTTATCCTTTTCTTTTCTTTCCTTTGAAAAAGTCCTACTTGCAGCTCCTTCCAAACTTTCTCTTAAGACCTCAATTGAATTCCAAGTGGAATAATAGGTTCAATGAAAAATTTTGGACTTAATTATTTGTCCAAATTTAGAAATCAAAGGCTCATACAGATGCTCAACTAAATACTTGGAATATTTTACATTACAAGCTGCCCATTGTGGACAGGCTGAAATGCATGTTGGTCCAACCAATTAATTGTCCCTTTTGTCAAAGGAAAGAAAACATAAGACATGTTTTTTGGAGATTCCAATCCATTAAACAATAGTGAAATATTGTCTTTAATACTCTACCAGCTATATTTGAACATAAATTAAATTGGAAAGAATCCCTCCTTGGAGTTGAATTACATCATAATGTCATTGTTGATGTAGTTAGGCATGTCATTCTGCTTCATATACAAAGGAATAGGTGTAAAGCAACCTTTAATAACCTAAATGATCACTAGGGAGTTGCATTTCTTGGGCTTCACTCTGACATTTTTTTATTATTTGACCTCACTTTTTTCTCATCTACGGGCTAAGGCTGAGTAGAGCTTAAAGATTGATTTTCAAGATTGATTTTTCTCTTTTGGTTGCTTTTTCAAGTTTATAACAGTTGTTGGTATTGCTTATTGTAATATTTTGTACATGCTTCTTGCTTCTCTATAGATGTATTGTCATAGTTTTTTGTATATTTTTGTAGCCATCCCTTGTTGAACTATCATGTTATTGCTGGTTTTTCTTGTAGCCACTCACTGCAATATATTTTTAATAACTTTGTAATCCGCTTTTTTATCAATACAATTTTTTTTTGGCTTGTGCGATCTCTCATTTTCTTCACTTGTTCATATTTTATGGAAATGAGTGTAAAAATTTACATAGTTTGCTATTGTTATCAATAAGATTTTGTATGACATATGCATTTTCCACAACATACAATGCCAAACTTGTCATTGCTTGCAATAAGTACATGTTGACTTTAAGAAAATTATAGCATCTCATTTTATTTTGGTTATGTCGAGTATTGATTGGATTGGATTCTAATCTTGACTTCTACGTCAATAAATTATATTTGATTTGATTTTGGGAATGAGCATTTATTTCACTTGAAGTTTGGTTATGCCTATATTGATTGAAATGTTTAATGTCTATATCAATTCACATAAAGTCTACAATAAAAGAGTAAACTTTAATAGTCAATTAGATATTTTTCCAATATTACAAACTATAATGATAATAATATAAAACAAAAAAAATTAATTAATAATTGATCAAAAACATTAAAACAATTTATATATCAAACATTAAAATGTTTACCATGACACATAATAATATTAAAATACATTTTTTTCTAAAATATTATATCATTACTAAAATATCTTCTTCAATTTAAAAAAAACCTATAAGCACACCCTTAGCTTCTTCAAAATACTTAGAAAATATTTAAGAAAATAATATATATATATATAAAATTAAAATTTCCTTCATACTTTTAATAAATAAATTAATAGTTGAAAAATCTTGGTCCAATAGGGAGATGATCAAATGTGACGTCATGTTCTAAAACAGAAAAATCGGTGCTCATTTATATTTTGAATAAAAAGACATTTTAACTACTAAGTGTAGCTATCATTTATATCTTACAAGTCACTTTAGAAATTGATTTTCAAGTTTATATACAAGTCAATTAATTTAACTATCTTAAATGAAGAGATGTTGAAAGGTGGTGGGATAAAATTTCTATTTAAGTTTTATTAATGTTATAAATTAGTAATTGGACATTAAAAGTTTAGTGGACACATGTATAGGTTTGGAAAAATTAGAAATTGTAAGAGATAAAAAGATAAAATTATAAAGGCTTTATTAGGATTTTTAACATAGGTAAGGTAGAAAACGTAAGCGAATATTGTTTAAATTTGGGTTACTTTCTTAATATTGATATATGACTATTGGAAATGTAGGAATGGAAATATCATAGGGGTGTCTTTATTAAAGACAACCTGACAAAATAAAAAGAAATTTCAATTGCCAAAAGTAAAGTTTGCTTAAATATAGTGAAAAATATAAGTAGAAAAGTAAATTTTGTGTTTTGATGTAACTAGCTTTTGAAAACTTGCTATCGATAATAAATGCTAAATAGTCAATAGATGTAGCTATCTAAATTCAAGGAGAAAATACACCTACACCAAATAATGTCATAATCAACATCCAACGATTAAGATTACTTTATAAAACCTATAGATAAGAGTGATTCAAGAATACTATTTTCAATCTCATTTATTCAAATATAATTGTAAATGTACATATCTAAATGCTTCTCACTAGAAGCAAGTGCTTATTGACATACAAATATATTAAATAAAAAAATATAAATACTCTTTTATATTATATTTTAAATTCTTATTGATAGTTTTGTGATTAATTTGATTAAAGGAAATTCAATTTATATTATTAGTTATTTGATATTTGTATTAAAATACAACTATTTAGATACTTTAAAAAGTACTTTCATCAAATATAAATTTACTTTTGAAATCAAATTCATGGACCCAAAGTTTACTTGAGCTTAGTTTAGGCTAATCAAACGAAATGCTTACAACTTAGTACAAATCAACTTAGAACTAATAATTTAGATGTGAATAATTCTATGGGCTAATGTATTTGATATTAAATATTTAGTTATAAAAGTAAATCAAATGGAAAATAGGTGCTTAGCTCTACGACCAAAGAATGAATTTTATTTTATGAAGATTCTAAATTTGAATATTGTTGGCCTAGTAAAAGCTCTCTTTATCATTGAAACCCCTTGGATCCTATGTTGAACATGTGCTCTATCCTTGGTCAAGTTTGTGTCTCTAAGTCTATTTTATACTTGTAGATTTATCCTTTGTGTATAGATTTTACCCTACTCAATATTATTTTGTCTTTGCAGATCACTTGAGTGATCTATGCCTAATTTTCATGTGTTTGGTATCTAAGAATATTTAAAATCACCTTGCAAGGATTTTGTTATAACACTTGAGGGAACATGTTCATTAGAGGTCAACTATAAAAATGTGTGTAAAAGATCAAAAATAGTAGGCAAGTGCCCTAGAATGATGTATGCAAATTTATTTCTCCTAATGATGTATGAGAAATAATGTGAGATATGAAATGATGCATATTGATTCCCATAAATATAAGCACATAACACCAAATCTCACAAACATGTGTTTAACCCACTCACAATGACTACAAGAAGAGGTGAAAGTTAACCAAATTTGACTTTGAGGTATGGGTTCATCTTACAACTACAAAAATGATCCTAGGTAGGAAAATGGTTGTGGTTCTATAGGGGATGAATATCTACCTATATATGTGGAATGATAATTTAATGAAGGCTATTTAGGAAGATATATAGAAATAGATAACATGTGGATAAGTGCATAGGATGTGTGGGGGGATAGATAAAGATTAGGGAAATGAGCCCAAATTCACACATGATTTCACTATTTATCAATATGTACATGTATTAAGACATTCTTTAAAAATGGACACAAAACTAAAAGGGAAATGGTATTGGTACACAATTTTTACCATTATATTTTGTCCACACTTTAAAATGCATATGAATCCTAAAATGATCATGTATCTCAAAGTATGTAGCACTCACAAAATGCATACAAAGTAAATATTTAGGCATAAAATAATATCATGGGGATCCATACAAAGAAGTGGACCCTATTGAATGTCATCATGTAGGTTCATCCTTTTATATGCACTTTGCATGGGAACCTACAAAACAAATGAAAAATATTCAACAAATAACATTTATGTCACAAATAGAAAATGAGTACAAGTATGGTCTTGCTTAATTGTCTAGGAATAGAAATAATAGCTTGAATGAGTACAAATATAGAATTTCACCTATTGAGAAATATATGGATTTTTATTGAGCTTGGTGGTCACAGGATGACAAATAACATTAGTGTTAGTGAAAATCATGTGATGATGATATATCTACTCTATTAGGAAAGGTTGATAAACCTTGCATCCTAATGATAAGAACAAAAAATGTAATATTGGGCTATAGAACACATTTTTCAAAGATATAAAGGTCAATTCTAGTCCAAAAAATGTTAGAATGAGCCTTAATTTGATCAAGTTAAAATGACATGGATCTCTTCAAGATATTCAATTAAAATGGGGGACCAATTGTTAGGATTTAGGCAGATCGGAGCAATAAACATTAACAATTATATGTAAATTAAATAACCCAGAAATAACAATGAAGAATAACACAAAAGAGATCACACACAAAAATTTAACGTGGTTCACCCAATATGGGCTAAATCCATAGAAACTCAACTGCCCAATGATTTTATTAACCTGTGCAAAACAAATTACAATCTCGCGAATTGCACACATCACAACTTACATCCCAGCCACTTATAACAAGCTTTTTAGAAAATCCAAAATTATGGTTTTACAAAGTCATTTTTCATTTGACGAGTTAGCAAGAAAACCTTGACATGTTAATGGGGAAAAAAATTTGAAGATTGTGCCCCCAAACCCCTGCTATCGAGGGTTGTCGCCCTCGAACCTCTGCTCGGGATCCGGCCCAAACTCGAATGCCAATGAGGATACGTTACAAGTGTACAATATTTGCATGATCAATTGCCACATACCAACACCAATTGGATTCCCAAATAAAAATTATAACCTCTAAAAGTCAACTCTTCCACATAAAAAATGTAAGAAAATATATATGATGCATGAGACTTGTAAGAGGGAGTTACACTTATTGACCAACTTATGAAACATGTTATGACACACCATAAGACATCTTTAATTAGAGATAATGGAGCCCAAATAAAATACTCATGTTGATGAGTGGATTATGGTGATCTTATAATATATGAAAGAAATGAGTTATTTTTATCTTGTGGACTTATCTTGGTATTTAGGTATTTAATTTTAACTAGGTATTTAGGTGCCACATTTTGAAAGGTTTTATCTCATCATTTCCTAATTACCATTTGATAGTTTCATGCATTTATTCTTTATTTTATACTTGAGAAGGAGGTTTCATAGTATTTTGGTCGGTACTATTATACTACCATAATTGTTCCACATCTCTTGTTGGTGATAATAAAATCTTAGACTCTACAAGTGTATTATAATTTTTATTCTAAAAAAATATTAATTTTCTTTATATTGGAGGTTGAAAGTATATGATTGAGAGGTAATAAAGGAACATGGGGTGATTCAAGATAGGATATTGGTACAAGACAAAGATGGGGTAATGGAACATAAGGTGAAATAAGATATGGTAAAGGGATGGGAATAAAGGAGATAATGAAACATAGGATGAAAAAGTATAGATTAATGGGATGGGCCAAGATGACAAAACATAACATAAGGTGAACTATTGTAGGTTAATGGGATGGAATTAGGAGGGAATAATGAAACATAGGGTGAATTAGGAGGTTTCTAGGGTTTGAATATAATACATGAATTCGAAACTTGATTCATGTAGTAGTAATGGAGAAGAGAGTTTATCAATAATGAATAGAAGGAATTTTTTTTTGTAATGGCATGCATATAGAATGAAATGTGGATGAAGGTGGTATAATACAAAAGGAGGTGTGAAAGATTGAGCTATGTGACATATTCAAAATAGGTAAAATGTGTGTGGTGGTAGGAATATAAGAGTGACATGGACATTGAATGGTAAATGTATTTAGGATCTCAAAAAATAAACTAAACATGTCATCCTCTATTGGAGATGGAAAAGAAGACATCGTGGTAGGTTCCTCAAAACATAAAAGTCATTCACATCCATGTCCTATACTATTTGTGTTTCGTTAAAATGTATGGTGAGGAAGAGGATACAAGTATACGTTGTGGGATGGTGGAGGTAAGAGTTAACTTGGTTGAAGGGATGACTTAGCTTGAAAATGAGCATGAAATAAACTACATGGGAGATTATTTCTCACTATGATCTACCATCACAATAATTGACTTGTGTCCCTAACAAATAACATAAATAAAGTGGATTATCTCTGGTGGCACTCCCTTTGGGAATTTAGACAAACCACTTTGCAGAGGTAGTTGTAGCCTATCATGGCCTCATTTTGGAAAAGAATCTTGGGGTCTCCAAACTTTGGTTGGAAGGGGACTCACTTAATATAATTAACCGTCTTTTGAGGAAGTTCCCACCATCGTGGTCTATCAATCGTCTTATTAATAATTCTCTCTCAATCATTAATACTTTTGAGGAGATTAAAATATCTCATTTGTTTAGAGAAGCTAACATGTTAGCTAACGATTTTGCAAACCTGGGAGTGGTGGCTAAATATGATTGGGATGCTTTTGAATCATTACCACTCAATCTTAAATCAATTTTCAATGATGACTAGGTGGCATGTTCTTAAGGTGGTCGAAATGGGGGTAAGGTTCTTCATTATTTTTTTGAGTTGGCTTTGGCACAATGAACCTTGGCCCTGCCTATTTCATAATTATAATTTTGGGGTCTATAACATTATGGCCTAGCAGCGTAGGTAGGGATGTACTTTGAATATATGATCACATGTTTTGTGGGTATTACTTGTGTGGTTTTGTGGTTAGCAAGGCATTTTTGTTTCTACAGAGTTTACTGGTGTTGTTGGGCTCCTACTCTTTTCATGCCGCCATGGGTGGAGCTCGTTGCAGGGTTGAACCAAGCTCGTGTGAGGAATTCAAAAGTAGTAAAACTATATGGGAGCATTTGGAAAAGGGCAGGGTAATACAGTATATGCAAATAATTCAAGGACCTAATCCTGAAGCTTCAAAGTTTTTTGTTAAAGGTTTGAATGGTAGGAATTTGTGGTATAAAGGGGTGGAATTCAAAATTGATGAGGATTTCATTGCAAAAGTCACAGTGTAATGCCCCACCACATAACCATAAAGAATGATGCAAACACAAAAAAACATAGCAAATTATTTTTTTGAAGTGTAATATTAACATGTGTAATTAATTACACTTAACTCATACATTCTTTAAAGTACATGACAACACACAATACATTCAAATCCCAATATACAAAAGTAAACTAACCATAGCATATAATTATTACTCGTGATATAAATAAGATACATTCAATAACATTAAAATCATCACATAAAGTACATTAAAGATTCATTCTTACATTGCATTATTCAATATAACATTTACAAGACTCATTTCCAAAATGAGGTAGATCATACAATATTGTTACAATTACAAAGTTACAAGAATTCTCCTCGAATACAATTGAGGAGTATTACATATACAAGGTATCCCACTGATACAAATGAGACATAAGAGAAAGTACATATTCATTAGTACACATGAGCTCTCCAATCAAGAAGTACCCACCATCATGAACATGAACTGGGGACCCAATGGTGTAAGGTCCATGTTCCACCCAACCAAGTGGTACCCGAAAGCCCACCCCCCATGCTAGGAGATAGTAAAAGAGCTTCCTAGGAAAAACCTACAACCTCTAGACATAGGCAATAAACACTACTAAACTACACAAGTACAATACTAACATGCAGGTTACATTGTTTCCATAATATTATGATCAAGTACATCAACTGCACTATACACACTAACTAACTATTGTCATAGGAGGAGTGCCACACAATTTTCTATGGGTTACCCTAGCTCAACCTTCATAGGCTCTGACCCCCATCTTGGGTTACCTTGGTGACCTCAATTGGCCGCTGGACCCCCATACAAACTATGCGGGATCAACCTACCTTCTAGACAGACCAGGTAGTTGACCTTTCCATTCCAGGCTTTCTCATCTCATCCCAAGTTTAAACAAGCCCTTGAGCCCATGAGCGAGGCACAATTAACAAGTTAAGTGTTTTAAGCTACCCTTTCCCTTAATATATTTATTTAGTTACCACTGAATTAACTCTTCATGAGTTACCCAAGCACCACTTTGTGCATCGACCCCCATGAAGAGCCACTTCCCTACTAACAACACAAGGATCAAATCCACAAACCATGAGTAGACAAGGTGCACAAAATCCAATAACAAATATCAACCATACTGCAAAGGACAACACGTCTCGTTCGTAGTAACTGTGTGTTCAAACTGAATTGCAACCACGTGCACTACCCAAGGTAAATCAAAGGGTTGAACTACAATTCACAACAACCCCCTCACAAAATAACATCTAGAAGACTTACAAACACCACAACAAACCAATTTTCCCCAAGTGCATAAACAAAAGAAATCACAATTACATAAGCAATTTAAACAATTAATAAAATCTATCATTAGGATTTCCTAAATCCAAATTCTTTTCAAGAATACAATCTTACATTGTTCAGATTAATCTAACTTAAATCAATATCATTACAGACAATCAAGTATTTAAATCTAATTGTTTAAATCTATTGTGATTCTTCTAAGAAAAGACTCCAATACAATTCACCATGATACTTAACAACCTCTTCCCTAGTCTGGTGTTGCTCTTACTAATAGTTGTTAGTTTTGAGGGTGGGAGATATTTTTTAAACTTCTGGTCGTTCTGTGAAAAGGAAATGGAGGAAAATTTTCCATGTGTCATGTATGGCTATTGTTTGGCTACCATTGGGATTACCTGTATCCATTCTAATGACCGACAGGGTCATTATTATTTTAACACCCTTGAAGCTCATGACAAGCTTTTCAGGCTAATGGATTTAGTTCAATTTTTTATGTCATCCTGATCTTTCTCCGATATCATTTCCCTTCATGCCATAGACTTCTCACATGAGGAAACCGATGGGTCTGAGCTGGCTACAAGGAATTGCATTTATTTTTATCTTTTCTCGCCTTACAAGTTACCTCCTACTTGCCATTTCTACATAGTTTTCTCTACTCCTAGTTTTGTTTGTTTCTGATCGGCTACCCTTGTTCTAGTCAGTTGTGGTGAGTGTGTTGGTGCTATGGGTGGGGACCGGGTGTGGGTGGACCCTGATAAATGTGACAACTGGAAGGTAGATGGCATTGTTTGGCATATATGTAGGGAAGGTGGTATCTCCCAATATATGGAATGCATGACCGACCACAATGAGGGTCTTTCTAGGAAATTTGTGACCTCCTGGAAGGACATAAGGGTTAAAATTGGAAGCATCTCTTTTGATATCAGTGAGGAGGTCATTGCCAGAGCTACATGTCTCGCTCTGGATGGGCGTATGTGGAAGAAAACCACCAAAGTTGTTGACCAGACCAGTCTTAGTCTTTTCTTCTGAGGTGATGAGAAACCCATCAAGATGCATGGAGGATATGATCATGAAGCGCTTCCTAAGCCATGGGACAGAGTGTGCATGGTGGTGATGAAATACTTCACCCTAGAAGGAAGGTATGGCATTTATTACTATTATCATTTCAATTTCCCCAATCACCTTAGGAACCACCACAATATTTCCTTCTCATTTTTTCTCATGCACTCCCTTGAGAGTATTGTACTCGATGTTGCTGAAGCCATGAATGTGAGTAAAAATTTCACCATTCTTCATCAAGGTCTCATTTCTAGGCTGTACCATTTTTATTCGGCCCTTTTCCCTCCCTATCCCATCACCGTTGTTGATGTCTCTTGTCCCACCTTTGTTGAAGAAGCCCCAGTTTCCTCTACCCCCCTATCGGCTAGTATCATGGATACCCTGGGCCCAAGTAAGAAGCAATGCATTAAAAACCCTACCTTGAAACTTTCACCACATGAAACCTCCCCCTCGCTGGGTCCCGTTGTGGAAAGCAAGGAGAAAAAATGCACTGGCCCCACCCCGAGAGGCAAGGCCAAAGTCTTAAAGAAAACTAAATTCTAGCTCCACCACATGGATTCAAATATTGAGATCACCGAGGAGACTAATACTTCTCGCCAGTGTAATAGACTAGTTACCAAGAAAGAAAAAGGGAAGAATTTCAAAGAGATTTTAGATTTTGACAATGGGGATGAGAGTGAGAGTAGGAGTAAGGAGGAGAAGGATGTGGGTGAGGAGGCTTTCTCGGGCTCTGCTAGCAGTTCCTCCCATGTTTTTGAAAGTCTTAAAAGGGTCCCTGCCAGCATTAAAATTAAGGAAGTTAATTCTTGCACTTCTAACATCGCAGAGGGTAAGGCTCCTACGGAGGAAGGCTAGAGTAAATAGGATGCTGCCTGGGAGGAGATTATCAATTTGAAAAAAAAAATTGAGAGCTTGAAGAAAAAACTGTAGGAGGTCACTCAGTTTTCCTTCAAGATCATGCACAGGTCTACTAATACTCTTTGTCTGTTGTAGAAGGATAAGGCTGCGAACGATGCAGAGGAAGACCTTGTCAGCAAGGAATTGCTTAAGTTCCTCTCTGAGGATTGGGCCGCTATTACTCTTGTTAAGCCATGCAATGGGGAATAGTTTTAGTTTTTAGTGGGTTTTCATTTTTTGACTAGGGTGGGTTGTTTCAATTTTTGATCATGTTTTTATTTAAAAAAAAAACCTTGTTGTTATGTTTAATTTCCTCTTTAACTAGTATGACCCTCGGTGGTCTATGACTTTATATCATGCTATCATGATGGACTCTGCTAGTAGTTTTAGATCGGTTGTGTGTTTTTTGTGATGTTTTTGATATGTTCTACTTAGGGTGATGGTTTGCTCTTAGACCTGCTGCCAATGTGTTGTTAGTGTTAATCTGCTGTGAATGGTCATGGTTGTCTTGTTTTAATGGGACATCACCCTTGTTTTGCTACTTTTAATATTAAAAACTTCTCAATTTTATCAATTTAAAAATCAATTTTCATTTCATAAAATCAATAATACATTGCTTAAATTAATTTAATTTAAAACAATATCAATTACAACATAAAGAAAATTACATCTTATCATTTGAATCAATTTTCTAATTACATCTATTTTAAATTCGATTTTCTCTTTTAAATTATAACATTCTAAAAATAATCCATTTCATGCATTTTCATGCATCTAATATCAAAATACATTTAAATAATATATATAATATTTTAATATTTTAAAATTTCATTTACAATTTCCAAATAATACTAAACATAAAACCAATATGTTGCAACTTTAATAACTTTCGTTTTCGGATCCGGGTTTCTCTGAATTTTTTATAGAAGGTGCACCACAAAAAATTTTAAAACATATAAAAAAATTAGCCATACCCAGTTTGTAAATTTTTAGTTTTGATTAATTTAGTGACTCTCTCTCTGCTTTTTTTTTTACAATTTTTCCTAAGGAAGTTATTCACAAAACTTTTTATACAAAAAGAGATTTACAAATTAACCAGAGGTTTCCAATTTCCTAGCCAAATAGATCTAATAGGAAGAAAAATAATAATAATCTTCTACAGGTTCTAATATAAATAAGATTTTCCCCAATTTTTAAGAGGAAGATTTTTGAATCCATTCCTATAGAGAGTTATAAATTTCACTATTATTTTCCTCTAGAGTTTTCTATTGTTTTAGAGCCAATTTCCTTACAAAAAGTTTCAACAATTTTCTACACAAAAGCTTCTAAAAATTCATGACAATTTTCCAAACAACCTTTCAAATTTACAAAATTCTTTCAATTTTTACAGAATTAAGCAAAACTTCTACAAAAATACATAAACTTCTTGCACTGGCAAAAATTGCAAAATAAGAATTAAAATAATAAAGAACCTGTTTCTAGAAGCTTGAAGAAATGAAGATTGAAGAAAAGCTTCGCCTACAAATTCCAAAGCTTCTACCAAAAATAACCACTTCCAGAAAGATGCAAAACAATAACTAGAGCCCTTCCAAAAGATGCAAAACAATAACCAGAGCCTAGAACTTTCCGATAATTCTTTCCCCCAATTTTACAACAACTAATTTCTAAAAATAACATTTTCCTCATTCTCGTGAAGTAACCTCTTTCCTTTTCCAGTTAATGTCAATATTCCCTTGGAGAATAAATTCTCAACAAGAGTGTTTAATAAATTTTCAAACACATGTCAAAATTAAAATATCTTTTAACCAACTCAGATATTTCACTTTGATAATTACAAGAAATTTATGCTATTTAATAATTCAAAATTTATAAATTAACTTATCTATTTTATGTAATTTATAATTCAAATTCACATAATAATTTCTAATTAAATTTAATCTAATTAATTTAATTACTTTATAAAATAAATTCAATCTCAAAAATTAAACTACTTTACAAAATAATTAAATTGAATTAATTAAATTAAATACAAAGCTTTTAACAATATTATTTAAAATTAATTAAATAAACACTAAAATCATTAAAATCATTAATTTAACATTAATTTCCACAAAATAAACCTTGCATAATAAATAAATGAATGACAAGGCAAACAGGGACAACATGACGACAAAACATACCGAACTAGGATTGACGACACGCTATGACTAGCATTGTGGCTTGACAAGGAAAATCTTGTTACTATCTCCCAATCAACTATACCATTGGGCAATGGACACGCTCAAACCTATGAATCCAGGTGGAGTCAATGTCATGTACCTGCAATCCTACAATCAAAGCATATGTCATATATATATATATATATGAAAATCATGAATCAAACACATCGTGAAGAGAAAAATCGCATAATCACAAGGCACTCGCAAGTGAGTGATGCTATCTCGTCCCCTTCACCAATACAGTCACATCAAGACTGATGAAATTAAAACATTAATTAATCAACATATGAACATATATTAATATCAACTCAAATAAACAACTATGCTAAATAGAAAGCATGTCATAAACAAATAATCAGTCACAACATCAACTCATCAAAATATCACCATGTTCAAATAACATCCAACAGTGTCATAAAGTCTATCAAACAATAACATAAGGTCAAGATAAACATCATAAAGTCTTGATGAAATCCAAGAAGCTATCCCGACAAGGCAAACTGAGGGGCATTACACACTGGATCGTCGACTTTTGGGAGGAAATTCCATTGTGATAGAGCTGCTGCAAAGAAATTTTTTGCTAATTTTTTCAAGTTTGATGAAAAGAAGAAGCTTCGGAAGGTTGGGAGTGGTGGGTATGTCCGTAAGTCTCTTAAGTCATTGTGGAGGGACTTTGTGCTGGTGATTATGCATTATTTTACTCTAGAAGGTAGGTTCTTTGTCATTTATAGTTATTACTTGATGTTGTTAAACCACTTTCGTCATAAGGTGTTGGTCTCTTTTCCTTTTTACATTTTACTGTCGATGGAAAACAGTATAGAGGACCACCGTAAAAACCCTAATAAGGTTGTTATGCATGAGGGGATTATGTGTCTTTTGTTTGAACACATTAAGCTCAAATTGATTCTTGTTTCTCCTAAAATCTCAGGCAAAAAGGGGGTTACGAATTCTAGTTATGAGACTAGGGATTCAACTGGTGAATGGGAAGGTAGTTCCAAGGAAGCTGACTCAGATTTTGATGAAAATTCTATGGATGATGGTGGGTCCGAGGATGGTTCTGAAGCTTCTGAAGCATGGTCCAAGGGTTACAAAAAATACATTGATTTTAGGGATGCCATGGTGCAACAGGGTAAAAAGAGCTCTAAAGGGAAATCTAAATGTCCCAAGAAAGACAAATCGTCTACCAAGGGTAAAGTGGAATTGGTGAAAGATGTGGATACTCCTGGTTCAGGTGTGAAGCCTACTCCGAGTCCTAGGAAGGTTGGTGTGGTGGATAATTCCCCTGTGACTGGTGATAAGAGTCCTGAAATTGTGGGGGTTGAAATTAATACCCCGATTGGTGATTTCAACCCTAGTGTGGATGATAATTTGCCTGGGTCCATGCCAATGGAGGTGTAGGGGATACAAAGTGTTGACCATAACCTAGATCCCATGTATCTCATGCTATCCCATTGCAAGATAAAGAGAAGTCAGTGAAGATGGAGCTGTTGGAAACATTGGATGACCTAGCTAGCTTGCCTAACAAGCACCAAGTAAAGGTGGAGGTGGTTGAGGTCGAGGATTCCCCTGTTGAAGAGGAAGAGGAGAAAAAAGAAGAGTGCAGAGATGTCCCTAATCACAACTTGGAGCCGAAGGAAGTGCCTCCTATTAACTGGGATGAGGTAAATATGGGTTTATTTTGCAAAATGGTTGAGGATGGGATGAGGAATTTACTTTCTCTAGTGAAATGGTTGTTTTCAGAGGTAAAGGAGCTCAATGTCCAAGTGAAGAACTGGCAGGAGGTCTGCATGGAAATGATTCAATGCAATAAGAAGGAATGGGCTATAAAAGGTAAGGTAAAATCTATGAATGTTATGTTGGATAAGTTAGTTGTTGATGTTGAATACTTGAGAGTTACTCGCAAGGAGAGGATTTCCTCTCTGGAAATGATGGTTAGTAAAGTTGTAGAGGAGAGATTTGTTAGAATTGAGGATAGAATTGGTAAGTTGTCTAAGGATTTGAAAGCCGTGGTCAACATAAGTAACAACTCGTTGAAGTCAACTGCTAAGGGCCTTGTGGTTTTAAATGAGAAAGCCCTCAATTGGATTGGCAAACCCCTGGGGCTGGGGGAAATTGAAAAAGTGGTTGCTAATGTGAACTACTCAAATCTAGTGGACAAAAATGTGGAGCCTGTTCCTACTATGGAAAAGGATGTGGAGGTTGGACCTTGTTTGAGGACTAGGAGTAAGATGAAGAAGTAGGCAACTGTGTCGTTTGATGATGTAGTACCCCTCTATTTTGCTTATGTTTTCTGTTAGCATGTTTTCACATTGATAGACCTTGGTACTTTGTTTTGGTGTATTGATCGCTGACTTTAGAGCGATAGTGGATTTATTTTGTGATATGATGATACATTGTATGGTGATAATTATTTCTGACATGCTTTATGTTAGCATAGATGTTTACTTCAGATGTTATTGCTATTTATATGTTTATGGTAGATTAATTGTTATTTATTTTGTCAGTTTGATGTGATGTGTATTGGTGTGGAGAACGGAGTTGCATCACTCGCTTGTGAGTTCCCTGTGATTTCCGTGATTTTCTCCACATGGTGTGTTTGAATCATGGATTATATATATGTATGTTATTTTTCTGATTGTAGGATTACAGGTACATGACATCGACTCCACCTGGTTTCATAGGTCTGAGCATGTCAAGACTCAACAGTAATGTTGATTGGGAGGTAGTAACAAGGTTTTTTCTGGTCTAGTCTTAAACCCAGTCATAGTATGTCGTCAGTTTAAGTCTGGTGTCTTTGGTTGTTTCGTTTGTGTCTGATTGGATTATTTATTATGAAAGGAAAATTTTGTTAATTTAATGATAGATTAATGTTCTCTTAATTTAATGTTTATTTAAATTAATTTTAAATGTTGTAAATAAAAGCTTTATATTTTATTTAATTAATTAAATTAGTTTATTTGGTTAAGTAATTTAATTATTGAGATTAAAATTATTTAATTAAATAAATAAATTAATTAAATTAAAGTTACTTTATTTGTGAGAATAGATTAAATATAAATTTAAATGTTTTGTGAGAAATGAAATTTTAAATAAGAATTAAAATAAAAAGAAAGAATTGATTTTTGAATTTTGAATTCTTTAATTCTTTAAAATAGAATGAATTCAATTCTTGATGAGGAAAGAAGAGAATCTATGAGTTTGTTAGAAGATATTTTCTTCTTGCCAAGTGTGTTAGTTAAATTTATTTCTTTTTCTTGTTGAGGATTCTCTCAGAGAAGATATTATGTGATTTGGGGAAAACAAGAAATCACTTCATGAGAAATGAAAAGAACAAAATTCTGTTGAAAAAATTGAATTGTGTTAATTTGTGATTTCCTTTGGGTTTTGCTTAATATTTCTGGAAGAGATCCTCGGATAGATATTTGTTTAGAAATTTCATTCTTCTGGAAAGTGGTGGTTTGAAAACAACTTTGGAAGTTGCACGCAACAGGCAAAGCTTCTCTTCAATAGACAAATCCTTCAACTTACAGGTTTTTCTCTATTTATTTAATTTATTTTCTTTTGAAAAGATTGTCTTTGAAAAGAATTAATATTGTGAAGTTTTGTTAAAATTTGTTAAATGCATGATTGCCTGAGGAAATTGTTTGTGATTGAAACCTCTCTTCTTGGCAAATTATTCTGTAGGAAATTTTTTACCTCTTTGTGTGTTTTTACAAAACAAGATTTTTATAGTGAAATTAAAGAGCAACCCTAAGGGTTATTATTATTATTATTAAACAATAGAAAAGATTCAAAACAAAATAGAAGAAACCTATGTAGAATTGTAAATGAACTTTACTGGTTAATTTGAGGAAATGGAAACCTCTGTGGCAAACTTTGTAAACTGTTTCCTGTAGAAAATATTTTGACTAATTAAATTGTGAAGGATATTTTCTATTATGGAAAAGAAAATGAAACCCTCTGTGATTGAATTGAAATTTTATGAGAGAAATTGTGTACATTGACAAGTTTCTCAATTACCTGTAACAAACCCTGTAGAAAATAATTGCCCAATCTGAACAATTTTATTTATTAAATGGAATTATATATATATATATATATATAAATATATGTATATGTACAATTGTAGGATATACATATACATAAACAAATATATATATATATAATTTTCTTTGTTAAAGTTTCTGAATCAAAATTTATTTTAAGATTTTCGTACACGAATTCATTTTAAAGAATCGTCGAAATGAAATTTTTGCATTAAAAAAAAAAAATTAAAAGAGGAAGAGTCGGGGGCTTACCCCACGGTTGACCCCCACGGAGGGAGCCGGTTGTGAGGGCAGCGCCCAGTGCTGCCTGCATCGCTGAGCCCTCCCATGGAGGGGTTCGACTATGTGGGCAGCCAGACCCCTGCCCAATGATATGTGTGTTTAAAGTTTAATTTTTTATTTATAAATTATGTTAAATTTCGTACTTTTCTTTTATTATAAATATATATATATATAATATCTATAATATATATATATATATTATATATATATAATGTATATTATTTATAATATATATTATATATAATATATATATAGATATAAAAGAGTGATTTATATTAAAGGAGTTTTTAAATGATTAATTTGATTAAAATATTAATGTGGATAAGTTATATTTATTTAAAATGAATTAATACTGTTGTTAAGTATAAGAAAGTTAGAAATAAATATTTTCTTTTATTTAATGAGATGCACTAAGAAAAGAAATTGGATGTATCATTATAATGCATGAAAGTGGAATTGGAATTAATTGTTAGCTTATAGATTCCATATTAATTTAAATGAATTGTGTTTTAGTTGATTAATTTCATACTTCAAGTTATGGATTGACTAGATTTAGTAAATCCTAATAATAGATTTTTTATTTATGCCTAATGTGTTTCAAGTTGTTTTATATTTTATTGGTCAATTTGGGATTATATTAGATCACAAGTCTTCCAGATAAGCTTGTTTGAAGTGTGGGAGTTGTTATTTTTTTAATTACAGATCCTTCGATTTAACTAGGATTGTGTACATGGTTCCATCTGATTTTAGACACCTGATTCTGTGAATAGGTTGTGATGTTCGTTGTGATATGTTTGTTGTTTCATGTTCATTTATGTGCACTTTATTTACCCTTAGTTAGTGGAATTAGATTCCTTGTGTTATTTTTAGGGGAGTGGCTCTTAGTGAGGGTCGGTACACAAAGTGGTACCAGGGTAACTCATGTAGAGTTAGTAAGTAAGTGAAAACTAAAACAAAACATTAGTTAGTTTAAGACCTTTAACTAGATTAATAAGCCTCGCTTATAGACTCAAGGGCTAGTTCAGTCTTGAGAATAAGTTGAGAAGGCCTGGAATGACAAGTCGATATCTTGTTATTTTAAAAGATATTCGATTCCTCAACAGTTTGCATGTGGGGCCGGGTTTCGTAAGAGGTTACCAGGGTAACCCAAGTTGGGGGCCGGAACCTAGGAAGAAACACCGGGGTAACCTATGCAACATTGTGATGACACTCCACCTAAAATAACAGTAACCTTGTGAACTTAGCATGTTTGATTATCCTAATTCTGGAAGCATGTAACCAATAAGTTAAGTGTGTACTTGTATAGATTTTCTATGGTTTTTACTTGTGTCTAGGGTTTGTAGGTTATGTCTAGGGAACCTTATTACTATCTCCTAGCACGGGGGGTGGACCTACGGGTACCACATGATTGGGTGGAATGTGCGCCTTACTCCGTTGGGTCCCCAGTTCTTGTTCGTGGCAACGAGTACTTCATGGATGGAGAGCTCATATGTGGATATATGTATTTCCTTAGTTGTATCAGTGGAAATTTTATATTTGTATCACTCCTCAATTGTTAATGAGGTGAACATTTGTAATATGTAATTGTAAACATTTATTTGATCTACCTCATTTAGAAAATGAGTAATATAATGTTATTTCAAATGCAATATATGAACGAATCTTTTATGTATATTATACTTTCATTGATGAAATTTAAATGTTATACAATGTATGCTTTTAAGTTTATGTAAATTAAATACTTGCAATATTTAATACTATTGTCATCTATGGGAATTTCAAGTAGTGTGTCGTCGCGTTACTTAGGGAATGTTTGCAATTAGTTAAGTAAGTGTTTATACTTTAAAAAAATATATATTACACTTTCATAGACAATGCATCATTCTTTAGGTTACAAGATGGGGCATTACAGATGAGCTCAAAGAGGTTATGGAAATGCATGAAGGGGTCATAGAGGAAAACATGGCCTTGTTCAATGTCTTGGAAAAGATGTTGTAGTTGTTGTTGACTCTTTTGCCTGATCAACTGGTTTGCTAATTTTTTTGTTGTTGGTATACTGACGGGTTTCTTTGGTTCTATTTGTTGTCAGCATTTTAGTTTTTTGGGCTGCTGCTTTTTATTGCTTAGTCTTTAGTGCAACTTTTTGTCATTGTAAAAGGTTTTGGGGCCCCTTCAAAACCTGCTTTTCCTTATATAAAACATAAAGAAAGTGGATAGAATAAATCTACTGCTAATAGAGAAACCAAGGGATATAATGAGGGATTATTGGACTCATTTGCACATAGTAATAGTGAAGATTATTCAATGTGATAAGACTAACCAATTGAGAATAAAGCATGTGCTTTTACGTATTTACCCACTAGCTATAACTAGTAAATAATCAATTATAACCTAAAGTGTGAATGACTTTTTTAGGCTATAATATGGGAATTGGCACCAAAAATAATATGAATTAGGCATAGATAAAAGATTTAAGCACTCATAATTTAAGTTCCTATAGACATGCTACTAAGAAAATATCTTCCAAGATTGAACTAGAATTCTTACCAGGGAAATTTCATAATCATTCGAACTATCAAACTATAAATATCACATTGAGATAGAAAATAGGACATAATTTCAACTCTAAGATTTCAATTTCTTAATTGTACAAAGTTGTATCATTCATTCTCCACTTCGCATTCCTCCAATGTTTAAGTTTTTTATCAATTTATCTTGATATGATATTGAATTCTATATCATATTAATACAATTGGTAAAAATCATTGACAATTATTAAAATAAAATTAAAAAACATGAATACAATCGTTTAAATTCTTCAAAACATGAAAATAATCAAACTAAATTTTAAAACATGTTATTTTAATCTTTTATGACAATGAAAGAATAAAAAGGTGACATATTTTTTAAACAATGATTGAAACTTCTCAAAATTATAAAATGTGTGTTTCTATTTTAGAGAAAGTGGAGTTTACAAGGTAAAACAGAGCATGTGAGTCCAAACGCATGGCATGCACATGTTTTTTAATTATTCATTTTTATTACTTGCAGAGAAACACACTCACATTATAGCATGAGCATGTTATTTTTCACTTTGAATACTTTCAACTCATAGGGTTGGATTTTCCTTGGGCATCCAACCTAAAGGTTTGGACTTCATTATTAATGTCCAAAGGTATGTTTTCTAAAAAATGTAAAAATACGCCTAAATGTTGAGCACAGTCTCCATTAGGTTTGCACACCTTTCAATGATAAAAAAATGTCACAATGCCATCAATCTCTCTCTTACCTTTCTAACTATACCATTTTTTTTATATTTCTAATACATTAAGGTTTTGGTCTTGAATTTATTTTGTCAACATCTCTTTTTTGCCAAAAAACCTATTTATAATATTTTTAGTGTCATATTTTATTCATTTATCCAAAGTTGAAATAAATTATATTTTTACATTCTACACTTTATTCTATACACATTGAAAAAAAAATGAATTTTGAGTGGTTTTCAAAAAAATTAGGGGGGAGCATGCTCAATTTTCTATTTTTCACCTAAGATGTGTCCTGTAGTGCCCCTCAATTTGCCTTCTGTTTCTAACTATGGCGTGGTTGTATTGGACATTATGATACTTTGTTACATAGTTATGATGATACCTGATGACACTTTTATCGTTGATGTTTATGCTTATATCATGTTTAGTAGATTAGTTTAATTGATTGTGTGAGTTATTATTGCTATGAGCATTATGTGATTATTGGATGTATGTTCTTATCATGTTATTAGTATTTGATTATTTTGCATTGATGTATTTTGATGAAGGGGAACAGTCTTGCATCTCTCGCTTGCAAGTGTCCTACGACACGACGATTTTTCTTCACGGTGTGTTTGACTGTTTGTCTATGTACATGCTTGACTATGTGGTTTGCTGCAGGTTGTAGGTACCAGGCATCGACTCCACCTGAATTTTCAGGTTTGAGTGTGCCTTAAACCCAATGAAGATTGTTGATTCAGAGATAACTTCGAGTCCCCTACATTGAGCCATCATCCTCGACGAGGATGTGTATCTGTCGTCACCTTGGCGGTGTTGTTCATTTGTGTCTTGTGTCGTGGTCTTGTTTTTTGTTTTCACCATGAGGTTTGGTATTGCTCGATATTTTGTACGTTTAAATTAAATTAGTTGGTTTGTGCTTTGATTGATTATTGCACTAAAATAAAGTTAATGAGTCAAAATCCTTTTTGATAATTAAATAGATGCTTTTATATCATTGTAATATTGATTTAGAATAAAATATTATTAATATTTTATTTTGATTTAAATAAACTAAAATTTATGGCTTAATAAAGAAATATTAAAAATAAATATATCAAATTATTGTAGTGTGCAAACAAAATTAATGAAAGGATTAAATTAATAAATTAAATATTATAAAAGTTGATTTTGATGTGCAAATAAATAAAATATTAAGTAAATAAGTTAAATATTGTAAAAAATTGAATTATTGAGTATAGATATATTAGAATATGTTACAAATAAGTATATTTGAGTTGTGGCAGTTAACAAGGTGGGGAAAATTAAATAAAATAATTGATTTAAAGAAGTGGATGCTGTAACGGATTGGGGAAATAGTTAATAAATTATTTATTTTGCAAAAAGCAAGGGGGCTTTTGGTTATTCTTCTGGAAAGTAATTTGGATTTCTCTCCCATGAATAATTTTCTTGTTCTTGGAGGTTTCTCATCTAGGTTTTGGGGAAAAGCTTGAATTGAGTTTGGCATAGGTGATTTTGGAGAATATGTAGAAGAAATTGGACTCGTAAGTTGGAATTTGGGAGAGCTCCACATCAAGACTTCAACTCTGACAAGCATATAAACTATGTTCCATTATATCTCCTCCATTTTAATGTTGGATTAGAAAACGAACAATGCATAATTGTGTTGTTTGAAGAAAAATAAATGCTTGAATTTGAGCTGTGCTTATTCCGTAAATTCCATGCAGCCTTTGGAAATCAAAATGGGAATGTGTATTGGATAAATGTTTTGTTGACCTTGAACATGGTATTTCAATCTATATTTAATTTATTCCTCTCTGCCTCTGTCATGAAACAAATTCAGGTTAAGTTGCCATAGTTGTCTCCTTGCACGCATCCATCATAAATAGTGTTTTAATTTCATTTCGTGGCAACTTGTTCTTTTTTAACAAGTTAGGAATTAAATGTGTATTCTTCTAAATTGAAACGTAACAAAATTTTATGGGATTTCCATTGATTACATTATTACAAATTGCACTCTTTGCTGCATTGAAATGTTCGCCCATGTTTACAAAGTATGGCCTGAACCAGAATTGTATTGGTTTATTTAGTTTTCTATCAACATTTCAATTCTTACCATTTGAATACATATTGTAAGTCGTTGTCTTCAATATGTGATATCGATTGCTATAGTTATATGTGTAAATTAGTAATGATGGCATTCGATACCTTTAGAATAGATAAACTCTATGTCTTAAAATTCGATGGAGTTAAGCCTTAATAGTAATTTGTCATATATTAAGTTATAAATTTTGATATATTGGAACGATAAGTATATTTTTTACATCATTGTACTTAGATCGCTATGAGTTTGATACCATACATTTAGGTTGCATATTAAATTGTATGAATACCGCCCAGATCGTCATATTGCAGTTTGTAAATTGGCATATCTATATGTGTGTGTGGGCATCTAGAGGTAAACATTTATGAATACATTGTGGTATTTTAATTTATTACTTTGACAACAGCGTATTGTTTAATTAAAACTTATATATATATATATATATATAGAAATATATGTGTGTGTGTGTGTACAAGCATGCATTGATATCAAGGTCTATAAAATATATTGATGTATAGTAATTTATCATTCAGGTAATAGTATTTTGTTTAATACATGTATATGTATACATGTATGCATATGGTGATTCTAGCTAAAGTATATTGTTGCCCTTAATTCTAATTGGATATGACGATTGAATAAATGAAATAGGGGAAAAACAAGAAAAGGTAGAATTAATTTATTTGTAATTAAATACATGAAGAATTTGATTATATGGAATAATAGATTATTTGTGAATTAAGGTGGACTCTTGGTAAACATGAAACAGTTGCTTGTAATTCCATTCTAGATTCTATGTTCTATTATTGCTTTAGTTGTTGTATAAAGTAAAGTGAATGATTTTGATTTGGAAATAATTGTGGGTTATTGTGCAAATGTTAAGTCATTGTGGGAAGTAGGGGTTCGAAGTCTTCCAAAGGCTTGGGAAATGTGTTATGGGTGAACTGTTGTGTTGGACCCTTGTGTTGATTGACTTTACACTTGATATGTGTTGTTGTGGGTTTTAGCCATGCATTACTTTCTTATTATTACAGTTGTGTTTGAGAGCAAGATGGACCATGCCTTGCTCAAGATATATATACTTTTGTGGTTTTTCGTTCCATGTACATAAAGGCTATACCCTGTTGATTTTATTGGGTCTCTTATCTGCTAAAAGGGGGAGTGGCTCTCAATGGGGGCTAGCGCACAAAGTGGTGTTAGGGTAACCCATGTGGGAGTTTCTTAACTCAGTGATAACTTAAAATGAATTAGGGGGGTTGGGTAGTTTAAACATTAATCAAGATAAGTGAATGCCTCGCCCATGCTTGTAGGGCTCATTTAGGCTAAGGATGGGTTGAGAAGGCCTAGTTGGCAAGACCAACTTCCTTGTCCTCACAAAAGGAAGATCAGTTCCACATGTGTCACCCTATGGGGCCAACGCCTAGTGAAAGGTTGTCAGGGTAACCATAGATGGGGTTAGACGCCTAGGGAGAGTTTGTCAAGGTAGCCCATGTTAGGACCATGCAATGACACTCTTCCCTCTACAAACTAGTATTCCCTTTGTTTTTTCTCTCTCCTTAGTATGTGATGTCCTCTGAAAGCAATGTATGATCTTTTGTAATGTGTTTGTTGAAATGTCAGTTGTTCTTTGTTTAGCCTTGTTATGTTATTGTTGGTTTGTAGCCACTTGCTGCAATCTATTTGTAATAACTTTGTAATATGTTTTTTTATCAATACAATTTTTTTTTGGCTTGTGTGATCTATCATTTTCTTCACTTGTTCATATTTTATGGAAATCAATGTAAAAATTTATATAATATTTTACTGTTATCAATAAGATTTTGTATGACATGTATTTTCCACAACATACAATGCCCAACTTGTCTTTCCTTGTAATAAGTACATGTTGACTTTAAGAAAATTATATCATCTCGTTTTATTTTGGTTATGTCTAGTATTGATTGAATTTGATTCTAATCTTGACTTCTACAACAATAAATTATATTTTATTTGATTTTGAGAATGAGCATTTATTTCACTTGAAGTTTAGCTATGTCTATATTGATTGAAATATTTAATGTCTATATCAATTCACATAAAGTCTACAATAAAAAAGTAAACTTTAATAGGCAATTAAATATTTTTTCAATATTACAAACTATAATGATAATAATTTAAAACAAAAATAATAATAATAATAATTGACCAAAAATATTGAAACAATTTATATATCAAACATTAAAATATTTACCATAACACATTAATAATAAAATACATCTTTTCTCTAAAATATTATATCATTTAATAAAATATTTCTTAAACCTATAACCACATCCTTAGCTTCTTCAAAATACTTGCCTTGAAACTTTCTAAAAATAATAATTTGAATCGAATTTCTACCAATGATATTTTTTGTTATTTGTTTATAAATAAATGTCTATTATAATATTTAGAAAATGATATATAAAAAAATGTAGAATTAAAACTTCTTGCATATTTTTAATAAATAAATTCTTTGTTTAAAAAACTTACATAGTCCACTAGGGATCAAATGTGACGTCATGTTCTAAAACAGAAAAATCGGTGCTTATTTATATTTTGAATAAAAAGACATTTTAACTACTAAGTGTAGGTAGCTATCGTATTTATTTATATCATACAAGTCACTTTAGAAATTGATTTTCAAGTTTATATACAAGTCAATTAATTTAACTATCTTAAATGAATAGATGTTGAGAGGTGGTGGGATGACATTTCTATTTAAGTTTTATTAATGTTATAAATTAGTAATTGGACATTAAACTGGAAAAATTAGAAATTGTAAGAGATAAAGATAAAATTATAAAGGTTTTTTAAAGATTTTTAGCATAGGTAAGGTAGAAAAAGTAAGCAAATATTGTTTAAATTTGGGTTACTTTCTTAATATATGACTATTGGAAATGTAGGAATGGAAATATCATAGGGGTGTCTTTATTATTAGACAACCTGACAAAATAAAAAGAATTTTCAGTTGCCAAAAGTAAAGTTTGTTTAAATATAGTGAAAAATATAAGTAGAAAAGTAAATTTTGTGTTTTGATGTAAGTAGATTTTCAAAACTTGCTATCGATAATAAATGCTAAATAGTCAATAGATGTAGCTATCTAAATTCAAGGAGAAAATACACCTACACCAAATAATGTCATAATCAACATCCAACGATTAAGATTACTTTATAAAACCTATGGATAAGATTGATTCAAGAATACTATTTTCAATCTCATTTATTCAAATATAATTGTAAATGTACATATCTAAATGCTTCTCACGAGAAGCAAGTGCTTATTGACATACAAATATATTAAATAAATAAATAAAAATACTCTTTTATATTATATTTTAAAATCTTATTGATAGTTTTGTGATTAATTTGATTAAAGGAAATTCAATTTATATTATTAGTTATTTGATATTTGTATTAAAATACAACTATTTAGATACTTTAAAAAGTTCTTTTATCAAATATAAATTTACTTTTGAAATCAAATTCATATATGCAAAGTTTACTTGAGCTTAGTTTAGGATACTCAAATGAAGTTCCTACAACTTAGTACAAATCAATTTAGACTAATAATTTAGAGCTTGTGAGTAATTCTATCTGCTAATGTATTTGACATTAAATATTTATATATAAAAGTAAATCAAATGGAAATAGGTGCTTAGCTCTATGCTTGGAGAATGAATTTCATTTGATGAAAATTCTAAACTTGAATATTGTTGGCCTAGTAAAAGTTATCTCTTTTTCATTGAAACCCCTTGGATCTTATGATGAACATGTGCTCTATCCTTGGTCAAGTTTGTATTTCTAAGTCTATTTTATAGTCATAGATTCATTCATTGTGTATGTATTTGACCCTACTCAATGTTATTTTTCCTTTGTAGATCATTTGAGTGATCTATTCCTACTTTACCCTTGTTTGCTATTTAATTGAAACATAGAAAAATGTAGGTGTGGAAAGATGTGAGTGGGTTCACCAAAATGAAATGAAGACCTAACATGCCCTTATTTTTCCTAGTTTCATATAGAAACAAGAGAGATCTCTCCCAAGGATAGAATTGACTTTCAACCTTGAGGTGAGTCAACTGTATGGGGATGGGGGATCTCTGATTTTTCTTTGATAGAAAATATGAGTAAAATGACCGAAATGCACTTTTGGGAGATGAAAATAAAATGCCTAAAGAACTCAATTATGTGATGTAAAACTTGAAATATAGAGTTAAAGGATAACACAAATAGAAATAGTAATTTTCTAATAGATCTAAGAAGGGAAAACTGATGTGTACCTATCACCAAAAAGGGTTTTTGAGTGTCCTACCAAGATAGATTCACCCTAGGACGAATGGGTCTCTGTATAGGGAACCAAAATCTAATTTCATAATCCTCAGATCTCGTATCTAGGATTCTAATTGAACCTCTAGATTCCACTATTGAAAAGTCAAAAATAAATTTTGTAGGCGAGTTTCCATGGCTTGAAAACTTTGATGACAATTTTGCAAAATTGCACTTTTGATCCAATTTCAATCCTTCTTCACCTATAAATTTGCACACACAAAAGAGAGGGAAAAATGTTTGTTTTTGGGCACAAATAGGGGTTTGCCTTGGTCAAACCCTAGTTTGGTAATTAAACCTTGATTATAATGAAATAATGATAAAATATAAGGAATTATGAATGAACAAGACTTGTTACAACTCACCAAACCCTCAATGGCTACCCTTAGAGGACTGCATTCTAACACATCTCTCTAAGGATTGGATCTTGCATGAAATGGCTTGATTGGATGATTGATCTTGATGCTTGAATGCTTGAAACCTACATCACAATGTTAGCTTCAAAACATAATATGAACACACATGAATCTTGACATGATAATATGATCTTGAATGCTGCTATAGATGACTGATAAATTTGCTCTTCAATACTCTTGACAATAATATTTTCTCTAGGAATTCTTACATAAGTGTATTATGTTTGAATTGATAAAATAACTGTGTATTTATAGGTTTTTATCTAATTTCTTAAAAATTAGATTATGTAAGCTGACATTTGAAACTTGAATTTGAATCATTAAAATTCCGCCAAAAACATATTAAAAATTGGGTTTTGGCACTTAAGGAGGACCCATTCGCCCTTGGGTGAATAGCTCTTGGGACCTAAATCTAAGACACAATTTCCAAGATGTTTAAAATAATGTAAGCATTTGTTTAATATTTAGAAATTGATTTTCAAGTTTAAATACAAGTCAATTAATTTAGCTATCTTAAATAAAGAGATGTTGAGAGGTGATGGGATGACATTTCTATTTAAGTTTTATTAATGTTATAAATTAGTAATTGTACATTAAAAGTTTAATGAAAACAGGGAAAAAATGGTAAGAGATAAGAATTATAAAGGTTTTATTAGGATTTTTAGTATAGGTAGGTAGAAAAAATAAGTGAATATTGTTTAAATTTGTGTTATTTTCTTAATATTGATATATGATTATTGGAAGTGTAAGAATGGAAATATCATAGGGTTGTCTTTATTAAAGACAACTTGCCAAATAAAAAGAATTTTCAATTGTCAATAGTAAAGTTTGTTAAAATATAGTGAAAACTATAAGTAGAAATGTAAATTTTGTGTTTTGATGTAACTAGCTGTTCAAAACTTGCTATCAATAATAAATGCTAAATAGTCAAGAGATGTAGCTATCTAAATTCAAGGAGAAAATACACCTACACCAAATAATTTAATAATCAACATCTAACAATTAAGATTCCTTTATAAAATTCATGGATAAGATTGATTCAAGAATACTATTTTCAATCTCATTCAAATATAATTGTAAATTTACTTCTCTAAATGCATCTCATTAAACAAATGCTTATTGATATACAAATATATTAAATAATAAATTATATAAATACTCTTTCATATTATATTTTAAATTCTTATTTCATATTATTAGTTATTAGATATTTGTATTCAAATACATAAAAAGTTATCCTATCAAATATAAATTTAATTTTGAAATCCAATTCATATACACAAATTTTACTTGAGCTTAGTTTAGGCTAATCAAATGAAATGCTTACAACTTAGTATAAATCCACTTAGACTAATAATTTAGAGGTTGTGAGTAATCATATGGTCTAATGTATTTGATATTAAATATTTAGTTATAAAAGTAAATCAAATGGAAATATGTGCTTAGCTCTATGACTAGAGAATGAATTTCATTTGATGAAAATTCTAAATTTGAATACTGTTGGTCTAGTAAAAGTTATCTCTTTGTCATTGAAACCCATTGGATCCTATGTTGAACATGTGCTCTATCCTTGGTCAAGTTTGTATCTCTAAGTCTATTTTATAGTCCATAGGTTTATCCTTTGTGTATAGATTTTACCCTACTCAATGTTATTTTGTCTTTGTAGATCACTTGAGTGATCTATGCCTAATTTTATTGTGTTTGATATCTAAGAATAGTGGTATTTAAAATCACCTTGGAAGGATTTTTTTATAACACAAGGGAACATGTTCATCAGAGGTCAAATATAAAATGTGTGTAAGAGCAAAGACAATAGGTAAGTGCCCTAGAATGATGTATGCAAATTTATTTCTCCTAATTCTCCAAGCTAAAGTGTTTTACTATCAATGTCTCCTTGAATACTTGTAGGATGAGAAATAATGTGAAATGATGCAAATTGATTCCCATAAATATAAGCACATAACATGAAATCTCACAAACATGTGTGTAATCCACTCAAAATGACTAGAAGAAGAGGTGAAAGCCAACCAAATTTGACTTTCAAGTATGGGTTCACCTTACAACTATAAAAATGATCCTAGCTAGGAAAATGGTTGTGGTTCTATAGGGGATGAATATCTACCTATATATGTGGAATCATAAAATGAAGGCTATTTAGGAAGATATATAGTAATAGATAATATGTGGATAAGTGCATAGGGTGTGTGGGGGGATAGATAAATATTATGGGAATGATCCCAAATTCACACATGATTTAACTATTTATCAATATGTACATGTATTAAAAAATTGTTTGAAAATGGACACAAAACTAAATGGGAAATGGTATGGGTACACAATTTTTACCATTATATTTTGTCCACACTTTGAGATGCATATGAATCCTAAAATGATAATGTATCTCAAATTATGTAGCACTCACGAAATGCATAAAAAGTAAATATTTAGGCATAAAATAATATCATGGGGATCCATACAAAGAAGTGGACCCTATTGAATGTCATCATGTAGGTTCATCCTTTTATATGCACTTTGCATGGGAACCTACAAAACAAATGAAAAATATTAAAAATAACATTTATCTCACAAATAGAAAATGAGTACAATTATGATCTTGATTAATTGTCTAGGAATATAAATAATAGCAAATGAGTACTGTTGATGGCAATTTTGGCACCACAACAATGCAAGCAGAATATTGCTATTCTGCTTCTCCTGAAAGAGAAACACAACACATGGAACACGGGGTGATTGACATAAGGTCTCTCCGAAAATGAAAGGTCACAGCGAAGAGACTTCAGAAGGGACGGATCATCCCAGACCACAACACTAAGGCACGATTTAACCCAGACACTGAACCAACTATGGAGTTTGACAAGTTTAAGCTAAGGCAAGTTAGGGATGGGCTCTTTTGTGAATTTTATTTGTATTACAAGCCCACTTTAAGATGAAATAACCAGACATGGCCCTATCCTAGGTTTCAAACCTCACCATCTGCCATTAACACACAGGAAAGCTCAGGATTTAGTTGTTTCACTGTTGAGTCACCACTAGGGTTTATTGATTACTCTCATGCAAGACTCATTAAAATGCAGACAGACACATGAACTCAAAACTTGCCTGGGAGATGACAAAGGATGCAATACGAAACAACCCTAGTGCGAAATAAACAACTAAACAAGAACTCAAATCCCACAAGCCCTCACAAAACCAACGTGCCATTCATAATTCAATTCAAAATAGGGCAATCAGAAACATACCATTAAAAAGTGGGAACTGATCCTAGAAGTAGCAAACGCGAAACCCAATGGTGTTCACAACGAACATAGGCAAAAACACACAAGAAATAGCCACCAAAGGAATAAATTCAAGCCCAAACGTCTCCAAACGAAGTCAATCAATCGCAGGAAAGCACCTCTTAGCTCAAATGATGGAAAATAATGAACATAATGGCGCAAAAGATCTCAGAAATCAAGTAGGATCTAGCCTTCAAAGCGCATACGAAGCCATTAATGCACTCAATAAGACAGTCATGAAACCTGGGGAGCCGATGACATGGCGGAGTCTGGGAAAATCTGGACCACGTGGAAATCCGAAAAGACCCAAAAGTCCTGAGCAACAAGGTTCAACCGAAATCCAATCAGGACCTAAGAAAATCCGACCAGGGCAAAAAATCCTGAATCAGGGTAAAAGCCCGAAATTCAATCAGAACTTAAGATTTTCAATAAACAACCTGGGGGAACACTTGGGCATTCAAAATAAACATTTAAACACATACCCAAGTAAGACAAAACCTCAAAAAGAAAGGGTCAGAACACCAAAACCGAAGAGGAGGAGGGTCCCTGCTTACAGCGGGGCGTGTGTGCAAAAAATTGCACAACATGTCCAAGTGACGAACTGGCATGAGGTCTGCATGGAAATGATTTGATGCAATACGAAGGAATGGGTTATAAAAGCTAAGGTAAAATCTATGAATGTTATGCTGGATAAGTTAGTTGTTGATGTTGAATACCTAAGAGTTACTCACGAGGAGAGGATTTCCTCTCTGGAAATGATGGTTGGTAAAGTTGTAGATGAGAGATTTTTTAGAATTAAGGATAGAATTGGTAAGTTGTCTAAGGATTTGAAAACCGTGGTCAACATAAGTAACAACTCTTTGAAATCAATTGCTAAGGGACTTGTGGTTTTAAATGAGAAATCCCTCAATTGGACTAACAAACCCCTGGGGCTGGGGGAAATTGAGAAAGCAGTTGTTGATGTGAACTACTTGAATCCAGTGGACAAAAATGTGGAGCCTATTCCTACTATGGAAAAGGATGTGGAGGCTGGACCTTGTTTGAGGACTAGGAGTAAGATGAAGAAGCGGGCAGCTGTGTCATTTGATGAGCTCAAAGAGGTTATGGAAATGCATGAAGGGGTCATAGAGGAAAGCATGGCCTCGTTCAATGTCTTGGAAAATATGTTGTAGTTTTTACTGACTCTTTTGCTTGATTAGCTGGTTTGCTAATGTTTTTTTTTGTTGGTATACTAATGGGTTTCTTTGGTTCTATCTGTTGTCAGCATTTTGGTTTTTTGGGCTACTACTTTTTATTGCTTAGTCTTTAGTGAAACTTTTTGTCATTTTAAAGGGTTTCGAGCCCCCTTCAAAACCTGCTTTTCCTTATCAAAAACATAAAGAAAATGGATAGAATAAATCTACTGTTAATAGAGAAACCAAGGGATATAATGAGGGATTATTCAACTCATTTGCACATAGTAATAGTGAAGATTATTCAATGTGATAACACTAACCAATTGAGAATAAAGTATGTGCTTTTATGTATTTACCCACTAGCTATAACTAGTAAATAATCAATTATAACCTAAAGTGTGAATGACTTTTTTAGGCTATAATATGGGAATTGGCACCAAAAATAATATGAATTATGCATAGATAAAAGATTTAAGCACTCATAATTTAAGTTCCTATAGACATGCTACCAAGAAAATATCTTCCAAGATTGAACTAGAATTCTTACCAAGGAAATTTCATATTCATTCGAACTATCAAACTATAAATATCACATTGAGATAGAAAATAGGACATAATTTCAACTCTAAGATTTCAATTTCTTCATCGTACAAAGTTGTATCATTCATTCTCCACTTCGCATTCCTCCAATGTTTAAGTTTTTTATCAATTTATCTTGATGTGATATTGAATTCTATATCATATTAATACAATTGGTAAAAATAATTGACAATTATTAAAATAAAATTAAAAAAACATGAATACAATCGTTTAAGTTCTTCAAAACATGAAAATAATCAATCAAATAATCAAACTAAATTTTAAAACATGTTATTTTAATCTTTTATGACAATGAAAGAATAAAAAGGTGACATATTTTTTAAACAATGATTGAAACTTCTCAAAATTATAAAATGTGTGTTTCTATTTTAGAGAAAGTGTAGTTTACAAGGTAAAACAGAGCATGTGAGTCCAAACTCATGGCATGCACATATTTTTTAATTATTCATTTTTATTACTTGCAGAGAAATACACTCACATTGTAGCATGAGCATGTTATTTTTCACTTTGAATACTTTCAACTCGTAGGGTTGGATTTTCCTTGGGCATCCAACCTAAAGGGTTGGACTTCATTATTAATGTCCAAAGGTATGTTTTCTAAAAAATGTAAAAAAAGGCCTAAATGTTGAGCACAGTCTCCATTAGGTTTTGCACGCCTTTCAGTGTTGATAAAAAATGTCACAATGCCATCAATCTCTCTCTTACCTTTCTAACTATGCCATTTTTTTTATATTTCTAATACATTAAGGTTTTGGTCTTGAATTTCTTTTGTCAACATCTCTTTTTTCCCAAAAAACCTATTTATAATATTTTTAGTGTCATATTTTATTCATTTATCCAAAGTTGAAATAAATTATATTTTTACATTCTACACTCTATTCTATACACATTGAAAAAAAATGAATTTTGAGTGGTATTCAAAAAAATTAGGGGGGAGCATGCTCAATTTTCTATTTTTCACCTGGGATGTGTCCTGTAGTGCCCCTTAGTTTTCCGTTTGTTTCTAACTGTGACGTGGTTGTATTGGACATTATGATACTTTGTTACACATTATGATGATACCTGATGACACTTTTATCATTGATGTTTATGCTTATATCATGCTTAGTAGATTAGTTTAATTGATTGTGTGAGTTATTATTGCTATGAGCATTATGTGATTATTGGATGTATGTTCTTATCATGTTATTAGTATTTCATTATTTTGTGTTGATGTATTTTGGTGAAGGGGAACAATGTTGCATCTCTCGCTGCAAGTGTCCTAGGATGCTACGATTTTTCCTTCACAGTGTGTTTGACTATTTGTTTATGTACATGCTTGACTGTGTAGTTTGCTGCAGGTTGTAGGTACCAGGCATCGGCTCCACCTGAATTGTCAGGTTTGAGTGTGCCTTAAACCCAATGGAGATTGTTGATTTAGAGATAACATCGAGTCCTCTACATTGAGCCATCATCCTCGACTGGGATGTGTATCCGTTGTCACCTTGGCAATGTTGTTCATTTGTGTCTTGTGTCGTGGTCTTGTTTTTCGTCTTCGCCACGAGGTCTAGTATTGCTCGATATTTTGTACGTTTAAATTAAATTAGTTGGTTTGTGCTTTGATTGATTATTGCACTAAAATAAAGTTAATAAGTCAAAAGCCTTTTTGATAATTAAATAGATGCTTTTATATAATTGTAATATTGATCCAAAATAAAATATTATTAATGTTTTATTTTGATTTAAATAAACTAAAATTTATAGCTTAATAAAGAAATATTAAAAATAAATATATCAAATTATTGTAGCATGCAAACATAATTAATGAAAGGATTAAATTAATAAATTAAATATTATAAAAGTTGATTTTGTTGTGCAAATAAATAAAAGATTAAGTAAATAAGTTAAATATTGTAAAAAGTTGAATTATTGAATATAGATATATTAGAATATGTTACAAATAAGTATATTTGAGTTGTGGCAGTTAAGAAGGTAGGGAAAATTAAATAAAATAATTGATTTAAAGAAGTGGATGTTGCAACGGATTGGGGAAATAGTTAATAAATTAGTTATTTTGCAAAAAGCAAGGGGACTTTTGGTTATTCTTCTGGAAACTAATTTGGATTTCTCTCCTGTGAATAATTTTCTTGTTCTTGGAGGTTTCTCATCTAGGTTTTGGGGAAAAGCTTGAATTGAGTTTGGCATAGGTGATTTTGGGGAATATGTAGAAGAAATTGGAGCCGTAAGCTGGAATTTGGGAGAACTCTGCATCAAGACTTCAACTCTGACAAGCATATAAACTAGGTTCCATTATATTTCCTCCATTTTAATGTTAGATTAGAAAATGAACAATGCATAATTGTGTTGTTTGAAGCAAAATAAATGCTTGAATTTGAGCTGTGCTTATTTCGTAAATTCCATGCAGCCTTTGGAAATCAAAATGGGAATGTGTATTGGATAAATGTTTTGTTGACCTTGAACATGGTATTTCAATCTATATTTAATTTATTCCTCTCTGCCTCTGTCATGAAAGAAATTCAGGTTAAGTTGTCATAGTTGTCTCCTTGCACGCATCCATCATAAATAGTGTTTTAATTTCATTTCGTGGCAACTTGTTCTTTTTGAACAAGTTAGGAATTAAATGCGTATTCTTCTAACTTGAAACATAACAAAATTTTATGGGATTTCCATTGATTACATTATTACAAATTGCACTCTTTGTTGCATTGAAATGTTCGCCCATGTTTACAAAGTATGGCCTGAACTAAATTGTATTGGTTTATTTAGTTTTCTATCAACATTTCAATTCTTTCCATTTGAATACATATTGTAAGTCGTTGTCTTCAATCTGTGATATCGATTGATATAGTTATATGTGTAAATTAGTAATGATGGCATTTGATACCTTTAGAATAGATAAACTCTATGTCTTAAAATTCGATGGAGTTAAGCCTTAATAGTAATTTGTCATATATAAAGTTATAAATTTTGATATATTGGAACTATAAGTATATTGTTTGCATCGTTGTACTTAGATCACTATGAGTTTGATACCATACATTTAGGTTGCATATTAAATTGTATGAATACTGCCTAGATCGTCGTATTGCGGTTTGCATATTTAATTAAAACTTATAAATATATATATGTATGTATATATGTGTATATATATATATCTATATAGAAATATATATGTATATATGTATAAGCATACATTGATATCAAGGTCTATAAAATATATTGATGTATAGTAATTTTTCACTCAGGTAATAGTATCTTGTTTAATACATGTATATGTATACACGTATGCATATGGTGATTCTAGCTAAAGTATACTGTTGCCCTTAATTCTAATTGGATATGACGATTGAATAAATGAAATAGGGGAAAAACAAGATAAGGTAGAATTAATTTATTTGTAATTAAATACATGAAGAATTTGATTATATGGAATAATAGATTATTTGTGAATTAAGATGGACTCTTGGTAAACATGAAACGGTTGCTTGTAATTCCATTCTAGATTCTATGTTCTATTATTGCTTGAGTTGTTGTATAAAGTAAAGTGAATGATTTTGATTTGGAAATAATTGTGGGTTATTGTGCAAATGTTAAGTCATTGTGGGAAGTAGGGGTTCGAAGTCTTCCAGAGGCTTGGGAAATGTGTTATGGGTGAAATGTTGTGTTGGAACCTTGTGTTGATTGACTTTACACTTGATATGTGTTGTTGTGGGTTTTAGCCATGCATTACTTTCTTATTATTACAATTGTGTTTGAGAGCAAGATGGACCATGCCTTGCTCAGGATATATATACTTTTGTGGTTTTTCATTCCATGTACATAAAGGCTATACCCTGTTGATTTTATTGGGTCTCTTATTTGCTAGAAGGGGGAGTGGCTCTCAATGGGGGCTAGCGCACAAAGTGGTGTTAGGGTAACCCATGTGAGAGTTTCTTAACTCAGTGATAACTTAAAATGAATTAGGGGGGTTGGGTAGTTTAAACATTAATCAAGATAAGTGAATGCCTCGCCCATGCTTGTAGTGCTCATTTAGGCTAAGGATGGGTTGAGAAGGCCTAGTTGGCAAGACCAACTTCTTTGTCCTCACAAAAGGAAGATCAATTCCACATGTGTCACCCTATGGGGCCGACGCCTAGTGAAAGGTTGTTAGGGTAACCATAGATGGGGTCCGACGCCTAGGGAGAGGTTGTCAAGGTAACCCATGTTAGGACCATGCGATGACACTCTTCCCTCTACAAACTAGTATTCTCTTTGTTTTTTCTCTCTCCTTGGTATGTGATGTCCTCTGGAAGCAATGCATGATCTTTTGTAATGTGTTTGTTGAAATGTCAATTGTTCTTTGTTTAGCCTTGTTATGTTATTGTTGGTTTTTCTTGTAGCCACTTGCTGCAATCTATTTGTAATAACTTTGTAATATGCTTTTTTATCAATACAATTTTTTTTTGGCTTGTGCAATCTATCATTTTCTTCACTTGTTCATATTTTATGGAAATCAATATAAAAATTTATATAATTTTTTACTGTTATCAATAAGATTTTGTATGACATGTATTTTCCACAACAACGATGCCAAACTTGTCTTTGCTTGTAATAAGTACATGTTGACTTTAAGAAAATTATATCATCTCGTTTTATTTTGGTTATGTCTAGTATTGATTGAATTTGATTCTAATCTTGACTTCTACAACAATAAATTATATTTTATTTTATTTTGAGAATGAGCATTTATTTCACTTGAAGTTTAGTTATGTCTATATTGATTGAAATATTTAATGTCTATATCAATTCACATAAAGTCTACAATAAAAAAGTAAACTTTAATAGCCAATTAAATATTTTTTTAATATTACAAACTATAATGATAATAATTTAAAACAAAAATAATAATAATAATAATTGACCAAAAATATTGAAACAATTTATATATCAAACATTAAAATATTTACCATAACACATTAATAATAAAATACGTCTTTTCTCTAAAATATTATATCATTTAATAAAATATTTCTTAAACCTATAACCACATCCTTGGCTTCTTCAAAATACTTGCCTTAAAACTTTCTAAAAATAATAATTTGAATCGAATTTCTACCAATGATATTTTTTGTTAATTGTTTATAAATAAATGTCTATTATAATATTTAGAAAATGATATATAAAAAAATGTAGAATTAAAATTTCTTGCATATTTTTAATAAATAAATTCATAGTTTAAAAAACTTACATAGTCCACTAGGGAGATGATCAAATGTGACGTCATGTTCTAAAACAGAAAAATCGGTGCTTATTTATATTTTGAATAAAAAGACATTTTAACTACTAAGTGTAGGTAGCTATCATATTTATTTATATCATACAAGTCACTTTAGAAATTGATTTTCAAGTTTATATACAAGTCAATTAATTTAACTATCTTAAGTGAATAGATGTTGAGAGGTGGTGGGATGACATTTCTATTTAAGTTTTATTAATGTTATAAATTAGTAATTGGACATTAAACTGGAAAAATTAGAAATTATAAGAGATAAAGATAAAATTATAAAGGTTTTTTTAAGATTTTTAGCATAGGTAAAGTATAAAAAGTAAGCGAATATTGTTTAAATTTGGGTTACTTTCTTAATATTGATATATGACTATTGGAAATGTAGGAATGGAAATATTATAGGGGTGTCTTTATTAAAGACAACCTGACAAAATAAAAAGAATTTTCAGTTTCCAAAAGTAAAGTTTGTTTAAATATAGTGAAAAATATAAGTAGAAAAATAAATTTTGTGTTTTGATGTAAGTAGCTTTTCAAAACTTGCTATCGATAATAAATTCTAAATAGTCAATAGATGTATCTATCTAAATTCAAGGAGAAAATGTACCTACACCAAATAATGTCATAATCAACATCCAATGATTAAGATACTTTATAAAACCTATGGATAAGATTGATTCAAGAATACTATTTTCAATCTCATTTATTCAAATATAATTGTAAATGTACATATCTAAATGCTTCTTGCTAGAAGCAAGTGCTTATTGACATACAAATATATTAAATAAATAAATATAAATACTCTTTTATATTATATTTTAAATTCTTATTAATAGTTTTGTGATTAATTTGATTAAAGGAAATTCAATTTATATTATTAGTTATTTGATATTTGTATTAAAATACAACTATTTAGATACTTAAAAAGTTCTTTTTATCAAATATAAATTTACTTTTGAAATCAAATTCATATATGCAAAGTTTACTTGATCTTAGTTTAGGATAATCAAATGAAGTTCCTACAACTTAGTACAAATCAATTTAGACTAATAATTTAGAGCTTGTGAGTAAATCTATTGGCTAATGTATTTGATATTAAATATTTAGTTATAAAAGTAAATCAAATGGAAATAAGTGCTTAGCTCTATTCCTAGAGAATGAATTTCATTTGATGAAAATTCTAAACTTGAATATTGTTGGCCTAGTAAAAGTTATCTCTTTGTCATTGAAACCCCTTGGATCCTATGATGAGCATGTGCTCTATCCTTGGTCAAGTTTGTATCTCTAAGTCTATTTTATAGTCATAGATTCATTCTTTGTGTATGTATTTGACCCTACTCAATTTTATTTTTTCTTTGTAGGTCATCTGAGTGATCTATTCCTACTTTACCCTTGTTTGCTATTTAATTGAAACATAGAAAAATGTAGTGTGGAAAGATGTGAGTGGGTTCACCAAAATGAAATGAAGACCTAACATGCCCTTATTTTTCCTAGTTTCATATAGAAACAAGAGAGATCTCTCCCAAGGATAGAATTGACTTTCAACCTTAAGGTGAGTCAACTGTATGGGGATGGGGGATCTCTGATTTTTCTTTGATAGAAAATATGACTAAAATGACTTAAATGCACTTTTGGAAGATGAAAATAAAATGCCTAATGAACTCAATTATGTGATGTAAAACTTGAAATATAGAGTTAAAGGATAACACAAATAGAAATAGTAATTTTCTGATAGATCTAAGAAGGAAAAACTTATGTGTACCTATCACCAAAAATGGTTGAGTGTCCTACCAAGATAGATTCTCCCTAGGACAAATGGGTCTCTATATAGGGAACCAAAATCTAATTTCATAGTCCTCAGATCTCGTATCTAGGATTTTGATTGAACCTCTAGATTCCACTATTGAAAAGTCAAAAAAAAAATTTGTACGTGAGTTTCCATGGCTTGAAAACTTTGATGACAACTTTGCAAAAGTGCACTTTTGATCCAATTTCAGTCCTTATTCACCTATAAATCTACACACACAAAAGAGAGGGAAAAATGTTTTTGGGAACGAATAGGGGTTTGCCTTGGTCAAACCCTGGTTTGGTAATTAAACCTTGATTATAATGAAACAGTGATAAAAAATAAGGAATTATGAATGAACAAGACTTGTTACAACTCACCAAACCCTCAATGGCTACCCTTAGAGGACTGCATTCTAACACATCTCTCTAAGGATTGGATCTTGCATGAAATGGCTTGATTGGATGATTGATCTTGATGCTTGAATGCTTGAAACCTACATCACAATGTTAGCTTCAAAACATAATATGAACACACATGAATCTTGACATGATAATATGATCTTGAATGTTGCTATAGATGATTGATAAATCTACTCTTCAATACTCTTTACAATAATATTTTCTCTAGGAATTCTTACATAAGTGTGTTAGGTTTGAATTGATAAAATAACTGTGTATTTATAGGTTTTTATCTAATTTCTTGAAAATTAGATTATGTACGCCAACATTTGAAACTTGAATTTGAATCATTAAAATGTTGCCAAAAACATATTAAAAATTGGGTCTTGGCACTTAAGGAGGACCCATTTGCCCTTGGGTGAATAGGTCTTGGGACCTAATCTAAGACACACAATTTCCAAGATGTTTAAAATAATGTAAGCATTTGATTAATATTTAGAAATTGATTTTCAAGTTTAAATACAAGTCAATTAATTTAGCTATCTTAAATAAAGAGATGTTGAGAGGTGATGGGATGACATTTCTATTTAAGTTTTATTAATGTTATAAATTAGTAATTGGACATTAAAATTTTAATGAGCATAGGAAAAAAAATGGTAAGAGATAAGAATTATAAAGGTTTTATTAGGATTTTTAGTATAGGTAGGTAGAAAAAATAAGTGAATATTGTTTAAATTTGGGTTATTTTCTTAATATTGATATATGATTATTGGAAGTGTAAAAATGGAAATATCATAGGGTTGTCTTTATTAAAGACAACTTGCAAAATAAAAAGAATTTTCAATTGTCATTTAAGTAAAGTTTGTTAAAATATAGTGAAAACTATAAGTAGAAATGTAAATTTTGTGTTTTGATGTAACTAGATTTTCAAAACTTGCTATCAATAATAAATGCTAAATAGTCAAGAGATGTAGCTATCTAAATTCAAGGAGAAAATACACCTACACCAAATAATGTCATAATCAACATATAACGATTAAGATTACTTTATAAAATTCATGGATAAGATTGATTCAAGAATACTATTTTCAATCTCATTCAAATATAATTGTAAATTTACATCTCTAAATGCATCTCATTAAACAAATGCTTATTGATATACAAATATATTAAATAATAAATTTTATAAATACTCTTTTATATTATATTTTAAATTCTTATTCATAGTTTAGATATTAATTTGGTTAAAGGAAATTGAATTTATATTATTAATTATTTGATATTTGTATTCAAATACATAAAAAGTTATTTTATCAAATATAAATTTACTTTTGAAATCAAATTCATATACACAAATTTTACATGAGCTTAGTTTAGGCTAATCAAATGAAATGCTTACAACTTAGTATAAATCCACTTAGACTAATAATTTAGAGGTTGTGAGTAATCATATGGTCTAATGTATTTGATATTAAATATTTAGTTATAAAAGTAAATCAAATGGAAATATGTGCTTATCTCTATGACCAGAGAATGAATTTCATTTGATGAAAATTCTAAATTTGAATATTGTTGGTCTAGTAAAAGTTATCTCTTTGTCATTGAAACCCATTGGATCCTATGTTGAACATGTGCTCTATCCTTGGTCAAGTTTGTATCTCTAAGTCTATTTTATAGTCATAGATTTATCTCTTTGTAGATCACTTGAGTGATCTATGCCTAATTTTCTTGTGTTTGATATCTAAGAATAGTGGTATTTAAAATCACCTTGGAAGGATTTTTTAATAACACAAGGGAACATGTTCATCAGAGGTCAGCTATAAAATGTGTGTAAGAGATCAAAGACAATAGGCAAGTGCCCTAGAATGATGTATGCAAATTTATTTCTCCTAATTCTCCAAGCTAAAGTGTTTTACTATCAATGTCTCCTTGAATACTTGTAGGATGAGAAATAATGTGAAATGATGCAAATTGATTCCCATAAATAGAAGCACATAACATCAAATCTCACAAACATGTGTTTAATCCACTCAAAATGACTAGAAGAAGAGGTGAAAGCCAACCAAATTTTACTTTCAAGTATGGGTTAACTTTACAACTATAAAAATGATCCTAGGTAGGAAAATGGTTGTGGTTCTATAGGGGATGAATATCTACCTATATATGTGGAATCATAAAATGAATGCTATTTAGGAAGATATATAGTAATAGATAACATGTGGATAAGTTCATAGGGTGTGTGGGGGTATAGATAAAGATTAAAGAAATGATCCCAAATTCACACATGATTTCACTATTTATCAATATGTACATGTATTAATACATTGTTTGAAAATGGACACAAAACTAAATGGGAGAGGGTATGGGTACACAATTTTTACCATTATATTTTGTCCACACTTTGAGATGCATATGAATCCTAAAATGATAATGTATCTCAAAGTATGTAGCACTCACAAAATGCATACAAAGTAAATATTTAGGCATAAAATAATATCACGGGGATCCATACAAAGAAGTGGACCCTATTGAATGTCATCATGTAGGTTCATCCTTTTATCTGCACTTTGCATGGGAACCTACAAAACAAATGAAAAATATTCAAAAATAACATTTATCTCACAAATAGAAAATGAGTACAATTATGATCTTGCTTAATTGTCTTGGAATAGAAATAACAACAAATGAGTACAATTATGGAATTTTGCCTATTGAGAAAAGTATGGCTTTCTATTGATCTTGGTGGTCATAGGATGACAAATAACATGTGTTAGTGAAAATCATGTGATGATGATATATCTACTCTATTAGGAAAGGTTGATAAACCTTGTATCCTAATGATAAGAACCAAAAATGTAATGTTGGGCTATATAACACATTTTTTTCAAAGATATAGAGGTCAATTTCAGTCCCAAAAAATGTTAGAATGGGCCTTAATTTGATCAAGTTACAATGGCATGGATCTCTTAGAGACATTAAATTAAAATGGGGGACCAATTGGATTCCCAAATAAAAATTATGCCCTCTAAAAGTCAATTCTTGCACATCAAAAATGTAAGAAAATATATGATGCATGAGACGTGTAAGAGGGAGTTACACTTATTGACCAACTTATGAAACATGTTATGACACACCATAAGGCATCTTTAATTGGAGATAATGGAGCCCAAATAAAATACTCATGTTGATGAGTGGATTATAGTGATCTTATGATATATGAAATAAATAAGTTATTTTTATCTTGTGGACTCATCTTGGTATTTAGGTATTGAATTTTAACTAGGTATTTGGGTGCCACATTTTGAAAGGTTTTATCTCATCATTTCCTAATTACCATTTGACAGTTTCATGTATTTCTTCTTTATTTTATACTTGGGAAGGAGCTTTCATAGTTATTTTTGTAGGTACTATTATACTACCATAATTGTTCCACATCTCTTGTTGGTGATACTCAATAAAAGCTGACTTTGCAAATGTATTATAATTTCTATTATTAAATAAATATTAATTTTATTTATATTGGAGGTTAATGGGCTGCAATTGAGAGGTAATAAAGGAACATGGGGTGATTCATGATAAGATATTGGGACAAGAAAAATAGGGGATAATGGAACATAAGGTGAAATAAGAGAGGGTAAAGGTATGGGAATAGAAGGGGATAATGAAACATAGGATGAAAAAGTATAGATTAATGGGATGGGCCAAGATGAGAAAACATAACATAAGGTGAACTATTATAGGTTAATGGGATGGAATTACGAGGGAATAATGAAACATAAGGTGAATTAGGAGGTTTATAGGGAGCTTGAATATAATACATGAATTTGGAATTGGATTCATGTAGTAGTAATGGAGAAGAGAGTTGATCAATAATAAATAGAAGTTATTTTTTTGTAATGGTATGCGTATAGGATGAAATGTGGATGAAGGTGGTATAATACAAAAGGAGGTGTGAAATATTGGGTTATGTGATATATTCAAAATAGGTAAAACGTGTGTGGTGGTAGGAATATAAGAGTGAGGTGAACATTGAATGGTAAATATATTTAGGATCTCAAAAAATAAACTAAACATGTCACCCTTTATTGGATATGGAAAATAAGACATTGTGGTAGGTTCCTCAAAACATAAAATTCATTCACATCGCATGTCCTAAACTATTTGTGTTTGGTTAAAATGTATGGCGAGGAAGAGGATACAAGTATAAGTTGTGGGATGGTGGAGGTAAGAGTTAACTTGGATGAAGGGACAACATATATTGAAAATGAGCATGAAATAAACTATGGAAGATTATTTCTCACTATGATCTACCATCATAATAATTGACTTGTGTCCCTAACAAATAACATAAAGAAAGTGGATAGAAGAAATCTAGTGTTAATAGAGAAACCAAGGGATATAACAAGAGATTATTGGACTCATTTCCACATAGTAATAGTGAATATTATTAAATGTGATAATATGATGTAGAGAAAGACTCACTCACAACAAACTTGACACATTCCAAATAACGGTCCAATGCAAATGGTGCAAATGTGCATTCTTGTTCACCTTATACAACTTGCTCCTATAGCCTATGACACCCAACAATGAAGAAATAAAAAAAAAACTTGAGGAACATGAGTGTTATGACATCTCACAACACATTTCAATGATCTACTTCCCATTCATGATCAAACAATGCAAGGAATCCATTGAACACACACTTAACTAGGTTTTATGACAAATTTTATGCAATTTTTGAACACACGGAACCTCACAACTCCTCCAAACTTGCAAGCTATGAATTTTAATTTTGCATAGGTGTGGTTAGTCATGGGACAAAGCTTCCCACCAAGTTTCATGATTTTTCAATGGTGGAAACTCTACCCATGATTTATTCTTACTTTTTGGAAACCTTAGGCAGGGTTTGGACCTATCAATACAAAAATGGCTATAACTTTTGCAAAAATTAATGAAACGACTCCAAAAAAACCAAAAAAATTGTATTTCATAGCTTCATCCCCATGCCTTCCCTCAATTGTACCAGGTTATACAAAACCATACCAAGCAATTTTCTTGTTGTTTCACAGTAAAAGTCTGTACATGACAATCACTAATTTGATCATAACTTTTGTAAAACATGATGAAATTCACTCAAACCAAAAGCGTTATAAATATATAAAAAATTCTCCAAATTTTCCAATAACTTATAGGGCTTTACTATATGGTACAATTTTGTACAATCTAATTTACAGTCTGTTACACATAGAAAATGCAAAGGAAAACGTGCAAAATTGAAGTATTTTCATTCCAAAACGTTCTCTAACCTTCTCCAACATTGATGCTTATGTGTAAATTTCATATTTATGTCATTAAATTCATTCCCATCATTCAAAACTGATTCCTAACTTCTCAAACCAAAAATACAACTTTTTGACAACTTTGACATGACAACTTTTGTAGCTTTTTTGTAACTTTTACAACTTTTTGCTCCTAATCACCAAAATGACTCAAAAGGATCCCAAATGGCCTAGAATGGTCCAAATTGACCTTATTGACCCAAAACAAGTCCAAGAAACCCAAAATTCAAAGTTTCACAAAATGACAAAAAGTGCATCAAAGGATGCCCCTGCATCATACTCCCCAAGGGAGAGAAAAATTTGAGTTCCACGTCAAATATGAATCTTCTTTCTTGTCTTCCAGTTCCTTTGCATGCATGCATTGTTTTATTTTTGTTGGACCTCAACAACATTTTTTTCAACTGGTTCACTTGTGCTTTTTAGTCCACCAACATGCTTCTTGAGCCAAGGCCAACTCAACCCTATATATCCATGGTTTTCCGCTTGTCTCCTCATTCTAGCTTTAGCTTTGACTGCAATTGAAAATTTATTTTCTCTTTCATCCACTTTGTTTTCTTTACCTGCACAGGAAACAAACATATTAAAGAAATCGTATTCTTTTCTTTCATACTTCACTTCTTCATCCACCTCATGTTTTCCATACATTCTTTTCTCTTCATTATTCTCCAAAATATTTGGCTTCACCTCAACCTTACTCAACCATTCATTTTTTATTTTTGAATTTCTCATCCATTCTTTTGTTCTCCTTGACATCAACATTCTCAACTCTTGGTTCTTCTCTTGAGAACCATTCTATCTCCTTATCCTACTAATGTACGAGCTAATTAAGATAATTAAATTGTTGTAAATTAAATTAAATAGCTCAAAAACACCATTCAACAACACACAAAAAAATTGAAATACAATTTCCAATCCAAGATTGCAATGTGCAATTGGAAATTTATTGATTCAACAAATGGGCAAATGAATTATTACAATCCAAAGATGGAAAAGGCTGCATAAAGCCTTACAAGACTAAAAAAAAAGATTTGCAGCAGCAAATCAAAGCTTGCAACAAAGCTTCTCCAACACCTGCACAAAAAATCACTTCCACCATTCAAACCCTTCAATTTGCAACACTCGGTAGTCTCTGTGCCCTACAAAAACACTCTCAAATCTGTAAACACACCATCAAATCCCCTCTTGGAGGTAAGCCATGACCTCCTCCTCTCTTCTTGTGTTTTACCTGTGAAAAGCCTCCTCCAAAAATGAATAAAATTTAATTTTATCAACACTTGCTAAATCCTTAAAAGAAATTTCAATGCATTTCATTGTGATTTGCTTTCATTCCAAAGGAATCTCAAGAAAAATCAACACCCCTCCCTAGGAATGACAAATACAATTCAAATTTAATATTTAAAAATGAATAAAATGTCATTCCCTAACTCCAGACTTAGCAAATATGAGAGATGGGCTTTAAATGGCTATGATGCTTTCACAAATAAAGCAAAAAGTAGATTTTTCAAACCTAGGTGCCCACGTCTTGGGTCCCTATTTTTAAGGAGTTGTGAGCATTTAAAATTAGAGTTACAAATGAATTTAATGGCTCCCAAAAAATCATGCCATGTTCTTTTTTATTGTTGCTTTTTTTCAGTTTTAAATCATATTCTCCATGATCTCCATTCAACCAATTTGACCCAAATTGAATCCAAATTCAAATTCCAATTTCCCACATTACAAGAAATTCCAATTCACACCAAAATATGAATTTCACACATCAAACATGAAATTCAACCACATCAAAAATTGCAAAATGAAATTGACAGGTCAATTGGTTGATATAGGATTGCATTGAGCAATGGATGCTCCTGCATCAGACACCCATGGTAGAAAAGGAATGTTTCATGAGCGCCTCATAAAAAAATGTAGATATGATGCTCATTTTGGACCCACATTGCTGCCTTATTCTCCTAAAGCTTATTCTTCACACGTCCTTGCAACTTGATGTTTCTTCCCTTTTTCATTCTTCTTGTCTTTCTCCCTTTTTTCACATAATTCATCTCCCACCAACTTACACTATGAAAATCTGAAAATTCATGAACATCTACTACTTCTCCTTTATAAAAATAACAAAACTCATCCATTACCTCTTTCTCTTTTATCACTGCAACCATTTGTTCATCATCAACCTTGGTTACAACACTGTGCTCCTTTTTCTCCATGCCTTCTAAAAGACAATTTTTAGCTGCAATCACTTCTTCCTCTTCTTCCTTACTTCACCCGTAATACCTTCATGTAAAAATGCACTCTTTGCAGCAACATATTCATTTACATAAATCTTATCATGCTCAATTAAATCAGATTCAACTACATTCTCACAAAAATTAGATTTTACCTGATCCTTTTCCCCCACTAAAATCTGCACTTTACCTTTCTTGTGTGCAATCCACACTACTGCAACTTGTATCAACAAATCAAAATCTGCATGCTCATCCTCTTTTATTAACTGTTTAACTCGATTAACCAAACAATTTCCACCTTTATTACACACCTTTCCTTCTTCCTTACTCAAGGGCTTCAACTTGTGTTTGATTCCATCCTTCATCAAGGAGTATGTATTGGCATACCCATCATGCATCACACACCTGTCAAACTGCCAAGGACTTCCCAATAACAAGTGACAAACATCCATATAAATTATATCACATAAAACATCATCATGTGAATCACCTATCTTGAATTTCACCAAACATTGTTCATTAACCAAAACCTTCTTTTCATCTTGCAACCAAGCAATCCTATATGGATGAGGGCGCCTTCATCTTTCCAACTTTAATTTATTTACCATTTCTTTAGAAACTAAATTATTTGTGCTTCCACCATCAATAATAACATTACAAACTTTACCTTCACACTTACATCTAGTTTTGAATAAGCTCTTCCTTTGATCTAGTTCTTTTCCTTCGTTCATCAAGACTCTTCTTGAAACAAGTGCCTCTCCATCCTCCGCCTCTTCTAAGTGTGAAGACTTAACATCTTCTCCATTTATGTTTTCTGATCTATTTTGATTTTCAACCCTTCTTCTTGGTCTTTCCTCTTCATGAGGACAATCATAGGCCCTATGATCTTCTTCCCCACATCTAAAACAAGTTTTTTTGTAATTTCCTCTTCCAAACCGGTATACGATCTTCCTCATCCTCTAAAATTTTGATCACATGACTTGTTTGAGCTTTCACATCTTTCATCCTTGCTATCCTTAATGTCTCTAATATTCTGTTCATCCTCCCTTTGTTGCACATAAGCTTTATCCTTTCCCTTGTGTTTATTCTCACACCTCTTGTTCATGCTTTTTTCTAACTTCAATGCTATTTGATAAGCATCTTCCATTGTCACAACTCTAACTAGTGTTGAATCTCTTCTTGAATGCTTTGTCTCAGCCCATTTATGTATCTTGCAACATTTTCCTTAGTTGCCTCTGAATGTATAGTCCTTATGAGAATTCTATGGAATTCTTCAGTGTATTCTTTAACAGTCTTGTTTCCTTGCTTCAAACCTTGCATCCTCTTGAGCAAGTCCAATTCATAGTCTACAAGAATAATTATCTTTGTAATTTCTCCACTATTTTATCCTATTTGGTAATCTTATATTTTCCTTTTCTTCCTCTTTCCAACCGAATTTCTCTCCACCAAATTGAAGCATGTTCCTTCAATTTTTCTTGGAAAATCTTACTCAATCTGGGTCTCCAACTTCCTCAAATTCAAAATAATCTTCCATATCATTTATCCAGTCTATCAATTCTTCTAGACTCAAACTTTCATTAAAGGTAGGAACATCAATACTTGGTTTTTTCCCCATTTTTATTAAAACTCTCAACAGTAGATCCCTTGCAACTGCTTCAACTTCTTCTCTTTGTTTAGTATCCAAACTAGCATCCTCTAAAAATTCTTCTTCTTCTTCCTCATCACTTCTCGGGTCTCTCATTCTTGCAAATCATCTCCTTATCTCTTCTTGTAGAGTATCAACTTGCTTTCTCAAAACTCTAAAATCATCATCTCTGACAAAATTATCTACCCTTCCTCTTCCTCTACCCCTACCTAGTGGGGCTCCTCTGGCATACATCTCTGCAACACTTTAACTCACAAGTCCTAGTGTAAACTGCCTCTCTTCGGTGGTCTATTTCCACTCTTAGGATCAACTTGCTTTGATACCACTAATGTATGAGGTAATTAAGATAATTTAAATTGTTGCAAATTAAATTAAATAGCTCACAAACACCATTCAACAGCACATAAAATTTTGCAATACAATTTCCAATCCAAGATTGTAATGTGCAACTGGCAATTTCTTGATTCAACAAATGGAAAAATGAATTATTAAAATCCAAAGATGCACAAGGCTGCATCAAGCCTTACAAGACTCAAAAACAAAATATTTGCAGCAGCAAATCAAATCTTGCAACAAAGCTTCTCCAACACTTGCACAACAAATCACTTCCACCATTCAAACCCTTTAATTTGCAACACCTGTTAGTCTTTGTGCGCTGCAAAAACACTCTCAAATCTACAAACACACCATAAAATCCCCTCTTAGAGGTAAGCGACGACCTCCAACTCTCTTCCTATGTTTTACCTGTGAAAAACCTCCTCCATAAATGAATAAAATTCAATTTTATCAACACTTGCTTTCCTGAAATGAAATTTCAATGCATTTCCCTATGATTTGCTTTCATTCCAAAGGCATCTCAGGAAAAATCAATGCCCCTCCCAAGGAATGGAAAATAAAATTCAAATTTAATATTTAAAAATGAATAAAATATCATTCCCCAACTCCAAACTTAGCAAATATGAGAGATGGGCTTTAAATGGCTTTGATGCTTTCACAAATAAAGAAAAAAGTAGATTTTTCAAACCTAGGCGCCCACCTCCTGGATCCCTATAGTTACAAATGAGTTTAATGGCTCCCAAAAACCTGTTGGACACTAGGAACACTGAGAGGGGGGGTGAATCAGTGTTCCACAATATTTGAATTTCAAATAAGATCTTAAACTATCAACAACAATATTTAACCTTTAATAGCATTCACAACATATAAACAGAAGGAAACATGCAAACTCATTAAAGAGACAATGTGAACACCATAACACCAAATTTTTTATGTGGAAACCTTGTTAGGGGAAAAACCACAATGGAGATTAATCCACAAAGTATACTCTGTTAAAAGTATGATCAAAAGGGAATGCACTTGCATTCAGGCACACTGCCTAGAGCTCACTGCTCACAATAGGGAAGGCTCACTTCCTTACAAAATATTTGAGATTACAACAAAATGTTGAGCTGAGAATATAACATCTACAAATGCCTGGATTTAGTTCCAATGAGGCACATAAAACAGATTTTGGACCTCTTGTCCAATTCGCACTTCTGCTCTGCTCTACCCTGCTTTCTTACATGAAAACCCTTCTGCTGCACAAACAAAATTCACTTCAACAGATCTTCTGATATTAGCTCATATTGTTGCTCTACACTTTTTTGCTTACACACCTTCTCACTTCTTGATACACACACCACACACCAAAAATGATTTTCCAATCTCACATATATATCTGCTAACAATATTTTATTGCTATATGTCGGCTTCAAACAAAATATAATATTCTTCCACATGTCAGCTCAAATCATCAATTTGAATTAATGTGTACCCACACAAGTCAGCTAGACTGTGGTAGGGACCCAAATCAAAATTCACAACATAAGAAATAGTTAAACAAATATTCCTCATACATCCGGAACACACCATTCGCAACAGGTCGACCATAATGAGAAAATAAACAATAAATCATTCTACCGAATCTCTTAACTCGTACACCAATTTCTGCAACACCACAAAAATTACCAATAAGGTAACATACATGCTTGACAAGCCTCCCTGTGGATCCACACAACAAAATAATGATCCGGTGAAGTATTCAGACCAACTTATCAACCATATACTCTATTCTTCATGCTTTCTGCCAGTAGATTACAGTCTTCTACTTTTCTTTCTGGTAGGAACTACTTGTAAATTGTGGACCATACTACTGACTCTAGTTGCCATCAATGACAACACTAGCAACCAAAAATAATCTCCCAAAGCCATATTCCAACAAAGCCCACACCATGTTCTGATTTTTTTGCTTTTTTTCAGTTTTAAATCATATTCTCCATGATCTCCATTCAACTAATTTGACCCAAATTGAATCCAAATTCAAATTCCAATTTCCCACATTACAAGACATTCCAATTCACACCAAAATATGAATTTCACACATCAAACATGAAATTCAACCACATTAAAAATTGCAAGATGAAATTGACACCAATTGGTTGATACAGGATTGCATTGAGCCATGGATGTTCCTGCATCACCTCCATGACTCTCTTCTCTCTTTGGACTATTCATGATTCCTTTTCAACTTCTTTTGTTTTCTTCTTCTTCCTAAACATCACCCACTTCAACATCAATGTCACTATTACTTTCATTAGTTTGAGAAAATTCAAAGGAATTTTCTTCCATTTCCTTTTCAACTAGTTTTTCGAACAACATGTTTTCAAAATTTGTTACCTCAACCATTACCTCATTTATCTCTGCTTCATACTGTTGCACATTTGTCTTCTCACTTAACAACAAGCTTTTAATTCATGTGCACTCACCCTTCAAGGCTACTAATGCATATTTCTTCCCATCTTTTTCCAACTCATATGTGTTGTTTTTCCTGTTATACTTCGCTACCCTGCTATAATGACACAACCTTCCAAACACAATGTGACATACATCGAAATGCATAATATCACAAACTATTTCATCCTTATAATTTCCTATGTGAAACTCAACTTTGCATTACTTGCATACGGTTACCTGGTTACCTGTTTGAATCCAACTCACTGAATAGGGTGTGGGATGTTGTATTCTTGTCAAACCCAATTTATCTACCATATATTCATAAAAAATATTATCCATGCATTTATCTAAAATTACAACTGAACAACATTTACCTTTGGACTTGTAGGTAGTCTAGAATAACCTTTCCTTTGCCAACTTGCTTTCTTTTTTGGCTGTCATTTCTTCCTCCACCATTTCTTCCTCTTGTAGCTTCTCTACCACTTTGAACAATGTATTTAATATTGATGATTCCCTCCTCTTGTAGCTTCTCTACCACTTTGAACAATGTATTTAATAATGATGATGCCCTTTGTCCATCTTTCTTCTTATTAAGAGCCATCCTTAAACATAAAACTCACTAAACCACATTAGCCAAAATAATTAAATCATCTCCCAAGGAGCTTGTGGCTTTGATACCAAAAATGATGCAGAGAAAGACTCACTCACAACAAACTTGACACATTCCAAACAATGGTCCAATGCAAATGGTGCAAATGTGCATTATTGCTCACCTTATACAACTTGCTCATATAGCTTATGCCACCCAAAAATGAAGAAATAAAACAAAAACTTAAGGCACATGATTTTTCTAACATTTCACAACATATTTCAATGATCTACTACCCATTCATGATCAAACAATGCAAGGAATCCATTGAACACACACGTAACTAGGTTTTATGACAAATTTTATGCAATTTTTGAACACACAAACCCTCACAACTCCTCCAAACTTGAAAGTTATGAATTTTCCTTTTGCAAAGGTGTGAGAAGTCATGGGAAAAATATTTCCATCAAGTTTCATGATTTTTCAATGGCGGAAACTCTGCCCATGATTTATTCTTGCTTTCTGGAAACCCCAGGTAGGGATTGGACCTGTTAATACAAAAATGGCTATAACTTTTGCAAAACTTAATGAAACAACTCAAAAAAAAAAAAAAAAAGTTATGTATTTCACAGCTTCATCATCCCCATGCCTGCCCTCAACTGTACTAGGTTTTACAAAACCGTAGATCAAGCAAGTTTCTTGTTGTTTCACAGTAAAAATTTGTACATGGCAATCACTAATTTGATCATAACTTTTGCAAAACATGATGAAATTCACTCAAACCAAAAGCATTAGAAAGATAACAATATTAAAAAAAAAATCCATTAACTTGTAAGGTCGTACTATATAGTACAAGGCTGTACAATCCAATTTACAATTTGTTACACATAGAAAATGCAAAGGAAAACGTGCAAAATTGAAGTATTTTCATTCCAAAATGTTCCCCAATCTTCTCCAACCTTGGTGCTCATGTTTACATGTAATATTCCATTAAATTCATTCCCATCATTCAAAACTGATTTCTAACTTTCCAAGCCAAAAATGCAACTTTTTGACAACTTTGACATGACAACTTTTGCACCTTTCACAACTTTGTACTCCTAATCACCAAAATGACTCAAAAGGATCCCAAATGGCCTAGAATGGTCCAAATTGACTTTATTGACCCAAAACAAGTCCAAACAACCCAAAATTCAAAGTTTCACAAAAAAAAAAAGTGCTTCAAAGGATGCCCTACATCATAACACTAACCAATTCAGAATAAAGTATGTACTTTTATGTATTTACCCACTAGCTATAACTATTAAATAATCAATTATAACCTAAAGTGTGAATGATTTTTTTTAGGCTACAATATGGGAATTGGCACCAAGACTAATATAAATTAGGCATAGAGAAAATATTTAAGCACACTTAATTTAAGTTCCTATAGGCATGCTACCAAGAAAATATCTTCCAAGATTGAACTAGAATTCTTACCAGGGAAATTTCATAATCATTCAAACTATCAAACTATAAATATCACATTGAGATAGAAAATAGGACATAATTTCAACTGCAAGATTTCAATTTCTTAATTGTACGAAGTTCTATCATTCATTCTTCACTTCACATTCCTCTAATGTTTAAGTTTTTTATCAATTTATTTTGATATGATATTGAATTCTATATCATATTAATACAATTGGTAAAAATCATTGACAATTATTAAAATAAAATAAAAAACATCAATGCAATCGTTTAAATTCTTCAAAACATGAAAATAATCAATCAAATTATCAAATTAAATTTTAAAACATGTTATTTTAATATTTTATGACAATGAAAGAATAAATGGTGACCATATTTTTTAAACAATGATTGAAACTACTCAAAATTATTAAATGTGTGTTTCTATTTTAGATAAAGTGTAGTTTACAAGGTAAAACAAAGCATGTGAGTCCAAACTCATGGCATGCACATGTTTTTTAATTATTCATTTTTATTACTTGCAGAGAAAAACACTCACATTATAGCATGAGCATGTTATTTTTCACTTTGGATACTTTCAACTCATACAGTTGGATTTTCCTTGGGCATCCAACCTAAAGGGTTGGACTTCATTGTTAATGTCCAAAGGTATGTTTTCTACAAAATGTAAAAATACACCTAAATGTTGAGCATGGTCTCCATTAGGTTTGCACGCCTTTCAATATTGATAAAAAATGTCACAATAACATCAATCTCTCTCTTACCTCTCTAACTATACAATTTTTTTTATATTTCTAATACATTAAGATTTTGGTATTGAATTTCTTTTGTCAATGTCTTTTTTTTGCCAAAAACCTATTTATAATATTTTTAGTGTCATTTTTTATCCATTTATCCAAAGTTGAAATAAATTATATTTTTACATTCTACACTCTATTCTATACACATTGAAGAAAAAGAATTTTGATTGGTTTTCAAAAAAAATAGAGGGGAGCATGCTCAATTTTCTATTTTTGAGGATGTGTCCACTTTGAAAATTAATAAAAAATCATATATTGATTAAAAAATTAGTATAAAAAGAAAACATAAACTAAATGGTATTAACTAATTTGTTTGCTATTTTTTTTTAAAAACACTTTAATAAGTCAAAATTTTAGGGGAAGCACACCAAACACTATGTTATATTTTTTTGACAAAAATAATGGCAATTTTGTGTGCTTTCCCTGTTTGAACCTCTTACTCTCCACTATTTCAAAAAATAGTAGTTTAGAAAGTATATTCTGAGAACTACAATTCTCGTTTTTATCACATCTTCAAATTTTGAGTGTTACTATCTTCAAATTTTCATCCAAGGTCCTATTTTACTAATTTAAAAAAAAATGACCACTTTTGACCCCCTTTTGATCCCCCATTTCCATGCACATACCCTCTAATGAAAATCTAATCCATATTTTATATAATTGTACATATAGACATTTTAGGTTATGATATTATATTTGGGAAGCATTCTTTCATCTTATCATTTAGACAACCTTGAATGATAGGATTTCATGTTTTAGGTATAAATTTCCTTTATACCATTTATATAGTAGAAAACTCACATGACAAAGGTTTTTGCATGGAATTATGTGCCACCTACACTCACTTTTATTCTTTTATCTATTTTCTTTTGTGGGTCTATTTTTTATAAATAAATGTAAAAAATAAAAATAAAATCAGTTATAAAGATGAAGATATAATTGATTTATAAAAATATATTTAATTTTAAATATATTATAATATCATCTAAAAAAATATAGTATTGTCTTTAAAAAATTAATAAAATTAAATTGTTAGAATATGAACCATGAAACTAATAAAAATTGTATTCACTAAATTTAAAAATAAAAAATATAATTATTCTAAGAGGCTCATACAAATTTTGTCTTATTAATAACTCGACATATAATCTACTTAATTTTAATAAAATTATAATTTCAATAAATTTAATCTTTAACTTATTTATTTGTATATTTAAATTTAAGTTTGAAAAAGTTATGTTAACAAATTTAATCTATATATATATATATATTATAGAGTGGTGTAAAAAGGCTTACATAACATTGTCAACTCAATAAAATTAAACAAAATGGAATGACATATATATATAGATTGTAGGAATCGGGTAGCCCCCTATAAACTACAATGTGTTTGGTAAACCTTTCTCACATGACCGGTGACGCTAGTGCAACACGCCCTTCGATACCACGGGGACAAAGGGGAGACTAGACCTCGTGACCTATTACCTGCAACAATATGCTTTAGCCAATCAAGCTAGGACCTCCACCCCATGAAATGACATATTTTAAGTTTATGAGACAAATCAATTTATGCAATCAAGATCTTCAATTAGCATATATATTTTAAATACACCTATCTAAAAAATGCCCAAATATATTAATTTTAAGCTTTAAATTAATTTTATTTTTCTTTAGAATTATTTTATTTATTACATATATGGAGACATAAATTTTATGTGTTGCTCATATTTATTATTAAATATTAATATTTTGATATATAAATAAATGTCAATTTAAGGTAAAAGGTAAAATTCTTTGTTTTTGATAAAGTAAACAACATTTACAAGGCGTTGTACCCAAACACAAAATGCCCCAAGGGCAGAGATTTAAACAAAGAGGAAACCAAGGTCAAAGGCCATAAAACATGCCAATGACAACAAACTAACAACAAAGTCTCAAAAAGGTAACCTTTTGAAAATTAAAAGAAGCAACAAAGAAGAACATCCTACTTAGGAATATTTTCCCAACCCTCTATAAGGAACTTAAAAACGTCTTGTTTCTACTAGCTAGTATTGTGTTTAGTAGTCTTCTCATTCTTTTTTATCTCCTCTTGCAGGGCAGAACCAAGAGTGAGCATTGAGTGATGAAAGACTTTTAGGGTAAAGCGGGAGAGGCCATTAAGTTTCCTCTCCAGGTTTTCCACCCTAGTAGACAGTGTTGCACTATGTTGTCATTAGTGTTGTCATTGATATCAATCTCTAGTGTGGTCATGGTAAGAAGGTGTTTGTGGTGTTGAGCATGTGTTGCAGATGCAATAGGGTCACTTGGTTTCCAAGTGCTTTTGAGAAAATTTGTATAAAGAGTTTACAAGTTGTTAGGGATGTGTTTTGTATTGCGCTCCACATTTCTTCATGCTTGAAGATGTGCCTGTGCAGCTTGGATGTGATGATTAGTGGTATTTGAAGGTGGTATATCTAGAGTTTTAGGTTTTGGATCGTGCGATAGTAGAATATGTGTTTGATAGTGTGTTGGATTATCTTTGGCTTGTGAAGAGGGTTATCTAGGAGAAATGGAATTGCTTTGCATTTCTCCATGCTGAAGTTTCCTGTCTTGAAAATTTGGGAATGTGCTAATGATGCTTATATCTATCTTCCCTTGGATGGTTTTGTGTTCAACTACTCCAAAAGCTTGGTTCATGTGTTGAGTCTCAGTGGCAGTTTTACTGATTTCATAGGTTGATAGTATTCTTAGTTGCATGTGTTTACGCCAGTGTGTTTGAATATTCTATTGGTGTTGGGACATTTCAAAATGTTGTGTGATGCTGATATGTGGTTTGTACAATGTTTTCGAACCTGGTGAAGTGTGAATTTGGTTTCTTGGTAGCATTAATGCTAGTTTGGCCAACCTAGAGTGTTAGCGCTATTTGCATATGTGCTTTGTGGTTTGTGGAAGCCTGGTGTAGAATGTCAGTGTAGATTTGGGTCCTAGTTAACCCTTGGTGTGGTCTTCCTTCACTTCTTTCCACTACAAAAGTGTTTGGTGTCGACCTATTTGGTGGTTGCATGTTTGAGGTGCATACTTTTCATTGAAGTTGACTTGGAGAAGGTTATTCGTGGTTGCAGAAGGTATATATGCAAGGTCAATTGTTGGAGAAGTGTGTGATGTGAAGAGTAGTGTGACATGATGTATATGTGATCAAGTTTTTTGGTCTGAGTGCGAGCATGAATTCCTAAGACTATTGAAGCAGTGAGCAGAAAGTGTTTATATTTTAGTGTGCCTGAGGTTGCTAGAGACAATGAGCCAAAGGTCGCTGATAGTTGTGGTGGTTTCTCCTATTGCTCTGAGGTAGTGAACCTACTTGTAATAGTTTCTCTATAATCTCTTTATATTTGAAAGAATTGATCTTCCTGGGTAGTGAGCCTTTCTTTCTTTCTTGTGGACAATGGGTCCTTTGGGTAGTGAGTCTTTTGTAATCAATGTTGATATTCATATATATGTGAGTTAATCCTCACCGTAGTTTTTCCTTGATTATGGTTTTCCACATAAAATTTGGTGTTCTATTGTGTATGGTTGTTGATGTGTTGATTTTTCATTTGTTTACACTCATGCTAATGCTTAATAAGAGTTTGAATATTGATAAGGGTTTGAGTTTTTTGATGCATAACTAATTCATCCCCCTCTCAGTTGTCCTATGTGTCTAAAAATTGGTATCAAAGAAGAGGTTCCTTGGAAGAAGCTTAACCACTTGAGGTAGATTTGGATGGCGCACAAGAATGGTGTCAAAGTACCTATGTTCGATGGAATAAATTATGCCTTCTAAAAAGCAAAGGTGGAAGCCTTTCTAGTCTTATTAGGGTTTGGTATATGGAAGTTAGTTGAAGATGGATATATTATGCCTACTACTCCTCTGACAAGTGAATCTATGAGATCGAGGATTATGAGAATAATGGAAAAGAAAGGAATTCCATTTTGAGTGGGCTTTCTAATTCATAACTTGTGAAGGTGATAAGCTACAAAACAACTAAAGAGGTTTGGGAGAAGTTGAAGATAATTTATGAAGGAGATGCTAAGGTCAAACAAGCAAAGATGTAGAATTTCAAAGCAAAATGTGAAACACTAAGCATGTCAGAGGATGAAGATATTGCAGGCTACATGCTCAGGATGGATGAAATTGTCAATGCCATCAATGGTCTTGGTGGAAAATTGGAGGAAAGTGAAATTGTGAAAAAGGTATTGAGAACCCTTCCTAAATCTTATAATGCTAAAAATTTTGCTATTGAGGAAGCTTAGAATCTGGATCAATATTTTAGAGATCAATTGTTTTGTGCATTAACTAATTTTGAATTAAGAGAGTTTGACCAAGATAATTCAAGGAAAGAAATTGCTTTTAAAGTCAACAAGAAAGAGATGAATGATGAATCTAATCTGGATGATCTTGATGAAGTGAAATATTTTTTTGTAAGAAGATTGAAAAAGGGCACTGGAAAATACAAAGGGAAGTTACCCTTCAAGTGATTTAATTGTGGTAAGATAGGTCATTATGCTTCAAAATGTCCAGGCAAAGTTTCAAATGACAAACATAAAGATCATAAAGGAAAATCTTTCAAGAAGAGTTATTATGTTAAAGAAGACAATGGTACATCTAATGATAAGGAATCAAACTATCTAGATGATGGAAGTGATGAGTGCTTGTTCATGGTTTTGAATGTTGGAACTAATTCTACTAACCTTGAAATATTTGTGAAGGAAATAGCTCCGAAAATAGGTCATAGTATTGAAGGAACTATGTTGTTTTCCTTTCATGCAAGAGAGGAGAGAAACTACTAGATAATTAACAATGGATGCTCAAAGCATAAGACAGATGATGTTCTTTATGTCAAGGGTCTCCCGCATAATCTTCTTAGTGAAAGACAAATGTGTAATAGATGATACAATCTAGTGTTTTAGGATGATGGTTGTGAAATCAAAAAAGGAAGCTCTGAAACTTCGGTTGCTATAGGAATGAGGATAGAAGGAAATGTTTATCAGCTTAAAGGTGTTGGTGGTAATTGCTTTATGTCAAAAATCAATGAAAGTTGGTTGTGGCAAAGAATAATATGTCATATCAATTTTGATAGCCTAGTGAATATCAGCTCTACTCATGTTGTGAGAGACATGCCAAGAATTACAAAGCCAATCAATGCTATTTGCAAAGAGTCAATTTAAAAAATAGACAAATAAGAGGTTCAAAACTAAGGAAGACTCTATTGTAGGACCTTTGGATTTGGTGCATATAGACCTATGTGGACCTACTAGAATAAGAAGCTCTCAAGGTGACATGTATTATATGTATTTAATAGATGATTACTCTAGAATGACTTGGGTGACCTTTCTCAAAGAAAAATTAGAAGCTCTAGATAAGTTTAAATCATTTAAATCTATGGTTGAGAATGAAATAGATTTGAAAATCAAGTGTTTGAGGTTTGGCAAAGGTGGTGAGTTCACCTTCAATGAGTTTAATAGTTTTTGTGAAGATCATTAGATAAAAAGACATTTATCAGCTCCTAGGACTCCTCAACAGAATGGAGTTTTCAATAGGAAGAATAGGGAAGTTCACGAAGCAACACAAACTATGTTGAAGGAATAAAATCTATCGGATTTCTATTGGAGAGAAGCAATTCATACCGCAATCTATATTCTCAACAAAATTCAAGCAAGAGTGAACAATTTTAAAACCCCCTATGAGATATGGTATGGAAAAACTCCTACTGTGAAATTTATTTAAGAGTGTTTGGAAGAAAATGTTATATCAGGAGAGATGAAGAGAACTTAGGAAAGTTTGATGCAAGATTAGATGAAGGAATCTTCCTTGGATATTCTACAAAGAGCAAGGCATACAGGTGCTACAATAAAAGGCTAAAGAAGATAGTTGAAAGTGCAAGTGTCAAAGTGGATGAAGAATCACATTAGAGCTTAGTATTGATAGAAGGATATGAATCTAATGAACCCCATTCCAGACAAGAAGAGAAAGAAAAAGAAATGCTAGTGGAAGAGGAAGAAGCTCCAGAAAAGAATCCTAAGACTCCTATGTATGTGCAGAAAAATAATTCCGAGGATCAAATAATTGGAGATAAAAGCAAAGGTTTGTTGACAAGAAGAAAAGCTACTATGACAAAGGAACAGGTAAAGTTTTGTTTACTTTTTGAAATAGAACCTAAAATAGTCACTGTAGCATGAAGTGATGAGAACTGGATCAAATCTATGGAAGAATAACTGAGATACATTGAGAAGAATTAGACATGGGAACTACTCCCAAGACCAGCAAACAAGAATGATAGGAACTAAATGGATTTTCAAGAACAAGTTGAATGAGAATGGAAAATTTATCATAAACAAGGTTAGGCTTGTGTGTGAAGGCTACTCACAAGTGGAGGAATAGATTTTGAAGAGACTTTTGCTCCTGTAGCAAGAATGGAGGCTATGTTGCATAGACAGTTGTTATTACACCAAAAGATCGACCTGTTAATGATCGATACAACCGCTAGAGTTAATGAATCCATGGGAGGTGGTTAAGCCATGTCATGAACCTAAGCACTATGCTACAGAACACAAGGAGACCAAGGGAACACACCTTGCAACAATCCCCCTAGTGCAAGCAAGGGGTTCAAATTCATGACCCGAGCTCTTATACCAATTGTTGCACAAACATTTGTCATTGCACCAAAAGATTGACCTGTTAATGCCTGATACATCCACCAAAGTTAATGAATCCATGGGAGGTGGTTAATCCATGTCACAAACCTGAGCATTGTGCTGCACAACACAAGGAGACCAAGGGCACACACCTTGCAACAGGCTATTAGGATGTTTTTGGCTTTTGCAGCACATAAAGACTTCAAGGTATATCAAATGGATGTAAAGTCTACATTCTTGATTGGTGAGTTAAAAGAAGAGGTATACATTGAACAATTGGAAGGTTTCACTTATCAGAAGATCTTGATATGGTATGTAGATTGAAGAAAGCATTGTATGGACTCAAATAGGCTCCTAGAGCTTGGTATGCAAGATTAGATAGGTACGTATTGCAACAGGGATTCAAAAAGGGTACTATAGATAACAACCTTTACTTCAAAGTTGAGAGAGATCAAATCCTGATTTTGGTTGTGTATGTTGATGACATAATCTTTGGAGGGAATAAGGTAATGTGTAAATTTTTTACAAAAGAGATGCAAAATGAGTATGAAATGTCAATGTTTAGGGAGATGTCTTTCTTCCTTGGGATACAAATCAATCAATCAAAAAAAGATACATTCATTACACAATTAAAATATGTTAAGGAAAGGTTAAAGAAGTTTGGAATAGAGGAATCTAAACCAGTATGTACTCCCATGGTTACTAGTTGTAAATTGAGAAAAAAATGATGAATCTCCTAAGATAGATTAGACCAAGTATAGATCCATGATTGGTGGATTACCATATCTAACTACAACTAAACCTGATATGATACATGCAGTATGCCTTGTGGCAAGATTTCAAGAAGATCCCAGAGAATCACATGTGGAAATAGTCAAAAGGATATTCAGATTTTGAAGAGCACTCTGTACTATGGTCTATGGTATTTTAAGGATACTGAATTTTCTTTGAGTGCTTATACAAATGAAAATTGGGTAGGTTGTGCAGATGATAGAATAAGTACAAGTAGAGGTGCTTTCTTTCTTGGAAATAGACTAGTTTCTTGGTTGAGTAAGAAGCAGGATTCAGTGTCATTATCTACTATAGAAGCATAATATATTGTTGTGGCATCTTATTGCACATAGGTGTTGTAGATGACGAAGACATTGAAAGATATTAGAGTATCATATGATGAACCTATCTCTATCTTGTGTGACAATACAAGTGTTATCAACATTTAAAAAAATCCAGTAATGCATTCAAGAACAAAGCATATCTTTATCCAGTATCACTTTCTAAGAAAGTTGTTGAGAATGAAGTAAAGTTGGAGTATGTTCCTACATAGGATCAAATAGCAAACATTTTCACAAAGGATCTTGCAAAAGATACATTTGAGTATCTCAAAAACAAGCTAGGGTTTATTGCCCCTCCTTTCAACTAGATGCATAAGATGGTGCATCTCTCTAGGGGTGCAATTCAAGATGAACTCTTTGTTCTGGATTGATGATGGCTACCTCTCAAGGGGAGTAGGTAGTGGTGTCTTTGGTTGGCACAGTTAGGGGAAGCATATATTGTGCCTAAAAGTGAGAGAGAAGAGAAGTATACAGGTGTTTCCCTTTTCCATTGATGTCAAAGGGGGATAGAAAGAATCCTAAAAAACATAAGAAAGGGAGAGAGAGAGAGAGAGAGAGAGAGAGAGAAATAAATATTAAATGTAAAAAATGTGGAAATAACCTCGGGGGAGTTGCTTGAGTGTTGGAGATACAAAGTTGTTTTTGTTGTTGATGGTTTTTTCAGGAAGTGTTTCCATCAATGGAAAAGGGGGAGATTGTTGCACTAAGCTATCATTAGTGTTGTCATTGATTTCAACCTCTATTGTGGTCATGGTAAGAAGGTGTTTGTGGTGTTGAGCAGGTGTTGCAGATGCAATAGGGTCACTTGGTTTCCAAGTGCTTTTGAGAAAATTTGTATAAAGAGTGTACAAGGTGACATGGATGTGTTATGTATTGTGCTCCACATTTATTCATGCTTGAAGATGTGCTTGTATGTCTTGGATGTGATGATTAGTGGTCTTTGAAGATGGAATATCCAAAGTTTCAGGTTCTGGATCGTGCGACAATAGAAGATGTGTTTGACAGTGTGTTGGACTATCTCTAGCTTGTGAAGAGGGTTGTATGGGAGAAATAGAATTGCTCTGCATTTCTCCATGTTGAAGTTTCTTGTCTTGTGTATTTGGGAATGTGCTAATGATTCTTGTATGCATCTTTGCTTGGATGGTTTTGTGTTCAACTGCTCTGCAAGCTTGGTTCATGTGTTGTGTCTCAGTCCAACAATTTAATTGATTGCACAAGTTGATAGTATTCTCAGTTGCATGTGTTTGCGCAAGTATGGTTGAATATTCTATTGGTGTTGGGATATTTCAAAATTTTGTGTAATGTTGCTATGTGGTCCACAAGATGTTTCCGGACCTAGTAAAGTGATAATTTGGTTGCTTGGTATTGTTAATGCCGATTTGGCCAACTTGACATGTTAGCGCTATTTGTAGATGTGCTTCGTGGTTTGTGGAAGCCTAGTGTAGTGTGTCAGTGTAGATTTAGGTCTTGGTTAACCCTTGGTGTGGTTTGCCTTCACTTTTCCACTGCGGAAGTGTTTGGTGCCAACCTATTTGGTGGTTGCACATTTGAGGTGCATATGTTTTATTGAAGTCAACTTGGAGAAGGTTATTCGTGGTTGTGGAAGGTATATGTGTAAAGTCAGTTGTTGAAGAAGTGTGTGATGTGAAGAGTAATGTGAAATGATGTATATGTGATCAAGTGTTGTGATTTGAGTGTGAGCATGAATGCCTAAGACTATTAGAAGCAGTGAGCAGAAGGTGTCTACATTTCTATGTGCCTAAAGTTGTTGGGGGTAGTAAGCCAAAGGTTGTGGATGGTTGGTTTGGTTTCTCCTATTGCTCTGAGGTAGTGAACCTCCTTGTAACAATTTCTCTGTAATCTCTTTCTATCTTGAAGAAGTGATCTTCCTAGGTAGTGAGCCTTTCTTTCTTTCTTTTGGACAATGATCCCTTTGGGCAGTGAGCCCTTCCAAAAGTGAGCCTTTTGTAATTGGTGTTGATATTAATATATATGTGAGTTAATCATCACCGTGGTTTTTCCCTGATTAGGGTTTTCCACATAAAATCTGGTGTTCTATTGTGTATGGTTGTTGATGTGTTGATGTTTCATTTGTTTACACTCATGCTAATGCTTAATAAGGGTTTGAAGGTTTTGATGCACAACTGATTCACCCGCCTTAGTTGTCATGTGTGTCTAACAAATAATGCCATGAAATCTTGGAATATCTTCTCACAATTGGGATATTTGTCTTCATTATGCTCTTTAGTAGGGGTGGAGTCCTTTGGGTCATGAAGCATGGCATTAAACTCTAGAAACAAGCTTGTGCCATCAACATCCTCCTCATCTTCCTTGACATTCTCTTCTTTGTTGCTATCATCTTCCTCCTTAACTTGTTTAGCCTCATCACTAGATATCTCATCCATAGTTATGTTAGGAGATTTTTTACCAACCAATCTATGAGATCTCCAAACACTAGGGTTAGTGTAGTCTGCATCAGTGTTGAGTCTAGTTATATTTTACTCTCTTCTTTGTCCATGTTCTTATTGTTATCTTCAATCACATCCTCTTCAGAAGTGGCCTCTTCCATGAAGAAGTTAGTTGTGGGTTTCTTTTTCTTTTTGCTAGGCGAGTCTTTTAAATTTGTGTTGAGCCTTTTGTCATGACCTTTGGGGGGTTGTTTAAGTTCAAACAACCCATTAACAACTATTTTTTGGCTCAAACTTTTTTGTGGTTTTGAAGGCTTGGGTTGCAAATTTGGGGACTTTACTTTTGGTCTAGGAGTGGCTTGCTTAGCAAGTGAAATCGACTTTCTTTTTGAAGGAGTCTTGACAAGTTCTTCAACAAGAGGGTTTGGGGGGTTCTAGAAGGAGAATGAGCAACAGAGGGTTCTTCAACCAGGCAGGCCTTGATGGGCTTGGGAGGACATAGAGCAAGATTGAAATGATACAGTCTAAGAATGAGCCCCTGGTGGAGCGTAACGATCTATTTTTTCTAAGTTTTTTGTCATCACTTCAATGGAATTTTTCACAGATAGCTCAAGCGAGGATATCAAATAGAAAGGGAAGCTAATTAGCACCTTATTTTTAAAATGGTTTAAAAGAGGGAGGTGATAGAAATAATAACATTTAAAACAACCCTCCAACATGATATATTTCATTAGAATGAAACATACCTTGTCCCATGGGTTGGGAAATTTGTCACAGTCATAGCCCACATGCAACTTAACAAGGGTTTCACCCTCTTTGAAGAACATGTTCATATTCTCCAAATCTTGCACCTTCATGTGTCTTTTCAACTTCTACCCATTGCACGACATCATGTGGCTTGTGTTATAACCTCTTAATTAACTTCAAAAGATATCCCTCCCATTTTGACATGTCTCTTATTCTAGGCATTGGCAAATTGAATGGAAAGCTTTTCGTCATGACCACTCAGACTCTACACAAATATGCCAGAGTAGAGTGTCATTACGAAATTCCTCACAAGAATGTAGTTGTATTCTCATACGTTCTCCTCCCATGATGTGGTGAAAATAAGGCTGACGACATTGAAGAAGATTTCCACTGCAATGTTTTAGGCAAGAGAGGCAGGGGTGACTTCTTGAGGTGGGATGGAGGTTTCTAGAAATAATTTTCAAGATTGCCAAAACAGGGAAAGAGTGGAGCATTAAATGGCTCTTGACATTACATTATAGAATGCCTCAACATTAATAAAAGTGTCAAATTAACATACTCACTAGATATGAAGACTATTAAATTAGTCTTAAGAAATTTTCAAATTATTTTTATAAGATATTTTACTATAAATTTTGATTAAAAAAAATCTTATTTTATCTAATCTTTTAACTTTAGACAAGACAATTAAATTATCCAATGTCATATTATCTTCATACTTAATTTTACTTTAAAAAAAACTTTAAAATATTCTAAATAATAAAATACTGAAAATATTTTAAATTTTATATAATAAATGTCTTTGGACCAAAAAGAAAATGGTCCCCATCTTTTTAATAAAGTCTATTAATAATATAAATAAATAAAAAAGATAGGTAGGTTGCATTTCTACCACAATCCAACGAACATTCAAATACCAATAAATCCATTTAAGAAGACATTTATGTTGCTTTCAAAGCACGCCGTACATTACTAACTTCCAAATTCAAATAAATGTTTAAATTCATTAGCCATAAAACTTGATTAATTTGTTGTATATAATGTTTTCAGATTTTAACATATTTTAAATGCTAATGTTTTTTTTTTGTTATTTATTTTATTGCAATTTAATATGGTTTAATATAAAATTTAAAAAATTGAAGTTAGATAAATATTTTTTTGGTATAATATAAGGATTTTTTAGTTGTAAAAGTTTTCTTTATTAATAAAATTTATTTAGAAGTATAAATGATTTTTTTTATATTTTTAGTTAAGAAAAAAAAATCTTACTAGAAAAAAACCAAGACCACAACTAATTTATTTTAAAGAATTTATAATTTTAAACAAATAAAAAATTTATATGTGAAATTTCTAAATATTAATAAAGTTTAAACATGAGACTAACAAAGTTGAGGATATGTTTTGAATTGAATATTTAATATTTTAAGATTTAAGAATATTTTTGTTTGCATGACTTTTGTCAAAGATTGCTTAAGTGATTGGTGTTTAATACAACCATAGAATAGGCTAGTAACAACAAACTAACAACAAAGTCTCTACAAAGTAACTTTTTGAAAATTAAAACAAACAACAAAGAACATCCTAATTAGGAAGATTTTCCCATCCCTCCATAAGGAACTTAAAACATATTGTTTCTAGTAGCTAGTAATGGGTTTAGTAGTCTTCTCGTTCCTTTTTATCTCCTCCTGCAGAACAAAACCAAGAGTGACAACTGTGTGATGAATTACTTTTAGGGTAAAGCAGGAGAGGCCATTAAGTTTCCTTTCCAAGTTTTCCACCCCAATCAATAATGCCATGAAATCTTGGAATATCTTCTCACAGTTGGGACATTAGTCTTCATTGTGCTCTTTAGTAGGGATGGAGTCCTCCGAGTTGTGAAGCATAACATTGATGTAGAGAGGGATTCATATACTCTCAATATTCAACCTCTCAGGTATAGATTGCCTCACACTCGATGATTTGTCTACACACAAATCACACACATTCCACCACACTCCATCCCCAAGTCCTAGTGCAAATTGCCTCCAATCGACGCTTATGCCTGCACACTCCAGAACACTAGCTTTGATACCACTAATGTAGAGAGGAATTCATACACTCTAATCTCTGTCTAAAACCCTCACAATAATAGCTAAAATAGAATAATGATATTGCAAATTAATCTCAACAAATTATTTGCACATGAAAACCACTGATTTTTTCTATTAAAGAAATCTAATTACAAATAATTTTCAGTCATCATTGGACTGATGAACATCAAGTAAAACCCTTACAAAAATAAAATATTCAAATGAAATATCATTCAAACACAATCTAGGCTCAACTATGTGAGCTCCTGCAAACTATTCACCTTCTACCACCTCAACTCTACCTGTAGCTCCTGTAGCTTATCCTCATTCCTTCAAAACTTCTTGTCTTCACTCCTCTTCTAAAATTTGATTTTTCTCTTCATTATGCAGCCTTCAATGCTACCTTGAACACTTGTAAAATCCCTATTCTTTTCTCCTATTCCTCTTCTCTTCACAAGTTAATTTTCTACACTCTTTTTTGTGCAACTCTTAGAAGCAACATGCAAGTTCTTTCTCCAAACTTGCTGCTATTGTTTGCTGCTTCTTGAATCCATTAAAGGCTCCATTTTATAGAGATTACAACATTTTTAAGACACCAAAAGGGGCACCCAGATCTGCTCTTTCATTTCCTTCCACTTGTCTTTTGAAATTCTTCTCTTTGTGCTTAAAATTCATCATTAAATGCTTCCAAATATGCCACAAAAAATTGTTGCACCATATTGCATGACTTGCTGCTATAAATGCCTCATAAAAATCAATAAAATCATGAAATAAGTCATGCTCATCCACCTTAAATTGAAAACTGAAGTCATTTATTGTTTTTTCCCAAATATCACTAGTTTTTTTCCTCCATTCTAGACATGTGAATTGAAAGAATAGAATGATAAATGCCACTTGCCATAATAAAACTTATATAGGCATCTAAATTGAGAAAATTAATTAATTTCAATTCAGAATATGCCAATGAACCCCTTCAATCCTTGAAACATTGAAATTATGCAATATAATAATTTTAAAATCACATAAAGTTTGCCTTTGATTTTGAATGGAAGCCAAGTCTTGATAAAATAAATATTTCATCCTTCAAAACTCCACAAGATTCTCTTGAAGCTCCAACCTACACAAAAAATGTAAAAATTAAACAAGAAAATAAAATATTTATTTTTGGTGATGCGGGATTGCTTGTAAGCTCGTATGCTCTTGCATCAGGCATTAAAATCTAGAAAGAAGCTTAAGCCATCAACATCCTCCTCATCTTCCTTGACATTCTCTTCTTTGCTACTATCATCTTCCTCCTTAACTTGGCCAGGCTCATCACTAGATATCTCATCCATAGTTATGTTAGGGGCCTATTTACCAGCCAATGTATGAGATCTTCGAACACTGAGATTGGTGTAGTCTGCATTAATGGTTGAGTTTGGTTCTTTTTAACTCTCTTCTTTGTCCATGTTCTTATTGTTATCTTCAATCTCATCCTCTTCTGAAGTGGCCTCTTCCACAAAGAGGTTAGCTTTGGGTTTCTTTTTCTTTTTTTGGGGTGATTCTTTCAAATTTGTGTTAAGCCTTTTTTCATGACCTTTGGGGAGCTTTGTTTAAGCTCATACAACCTAGCAACAAATTATTTTTGGCTTAGATTTTTTTGTGGTTTTGAAGGCTTGGGTTGCAAATTTGGGGACTTTAATTTCAGTCTAGGAGTGGCTTGCTTAGTGGGCGAAATCAACTTTCCTTTTGAAGGGGGCTTGACATGCTCTTCAATAAGAGGGTTTGGGGGGTTCTAGAAGGAGAAGGAACAACAAAGGGTTCTTCAACCTAGCAGGAATTAATGGGCTTGGGAGGACATAGAGCAAGATGGAAATGATACAATATGAGAATGAGCCCCTGGTGGAGCGAAATGGGCTATTTTTTCAAGTTTTTGTTGTCATTTCAATGGACTCTTTCATAGATAGCTCAATCAAGGATATCAGATAGAAAGGGAAGCTAATTAACACCTTGTTTCTAAAATGGTTTAAAAGAGGGAGGTGATAATAGCATCATTTAAAACAACCCTCCAATGCAATATTATTTCATTAGAATGAAACATACCTTGTCCCATGGGTTGGGAAGTTTTTCACAGTCGTAGCCCACATGCAACTTGACAGGGTTTTCATCCTCTTTGAAAAACAGGTTCATATTCTCCAAATCTTGCACTTTCCCATGTCTTTTCAACTTCTACCCATTGCATGTGTCTTGCACTATAACCTCTTTATTAATTTCAAAAGCTATCCTTCCCATTTTGACATGTCTCTTATTACAGGGGCTAAAAAATTGAATGGAAAGCTTTTTGTCATGACCGCTTAGACTCTCCATAAGTGGTGCTAAGCCTCCTTCTACACAAATATGCCAGAGTATAGTTTCATTACAAAATTCATTACAGGAGCATGGCTCCGTTCTCACACATTCTCATCCCATGATGTGAAAATAAGGCTGACAACACTAAAGAAAATTTCCACTGCAATGCTTTAGGCAAGAGAGGCAAGAGTGACTTCTTGAGGTGAGGTGGAGGTTTCTAGAAATGATCTTCAAGATTGCCAAAATAGGCAAAGGATGGAACATTAAATGACTCTTGACATTACATTATAGAATGCCTTGAAATTAATAAAAGTGTCAAATTAGCATACTCACTAGATATAAAGACTATTAAATTAATCTTATAAAAAATTCAAATTATTTTTCATAAAACATTTTACTATAAATTTTGCTAAAAAAAATCTTATTCTATCTAATCTTTTAACTTTAGGACAATTAAATTATCGCTCTCATATTATCTTCATACTTAATTTTGCTATTAAAAAAAAAAACTTAAAAATATTCTAAATAATTAAATATTGAAAATATTTTAAATAATAAATGTCTTTTGGACCAAAACGAAAATGGTCCCCATCTTTTTAATAAAGTCTATTAATAATATAAATAAATAAAAAGATAGGTAGGTTCCATTTCTACCACAATCCAACGAACATTCAAATACCAATAAATCCATTTAAGAAGACATTTATGTTGCTTTCAAAGCACGCCGTACATTGCTAAATTTTTTTGGTTTGATTGTAATTTAGTATTGTTTAATATAATTTTTTTTTTAAAATGAATTTAGATAAATAAATTTTTTTAGGTATAATATAAGGATTTTTTTAGTTGTAAAAGTTTTCTTTATTAATAAAATTTATTTAGAAGTATAAATGATTTTTTTTTAATTTTTAGTTAAGAAAGAAATCTTAAAAGAAAAAACCAAGACCACAACTAATTTATTTTAAAGAATTTATAATGTTAAACAAATAAAAAAATTACATGTGAAATTTCTAAATATTAATAAAGTTTAAACATGAAACTAACAAAGTTGAGGTTATGTTTTGAATTGAGTCTTTAATATTTTAAGATTTAAGAATATTTTTGTTTACATGACTTGTGTCAAAGATTGTTTAAGTGATTGGTGTTTAATACAAACACTTGATATTGTTGATGTTGAAGGGTTATAAAAAAATAAATTAATAGAATACCACCCCACATTACATAAAAGAAATAGTGTTAGTTATGTATTCATGAAGGTTGTAGATATAAAACCAATAAAAAAATATTAGAAAAATACATAAATTTTGAAACATAAATATCTATTTAATATATAATATTCATCACTATAATGAGATAAAAACAAAATATAATGAAATATAAAAAAGACAAAAATTATTAATAAACTAATAAATTAATTAACAAGATTATTTAAATAATCTACTTATGTAAAACTTATATTCTTTATACTAATACAGAACCCAATTAATTCAATACATATACATTCTAATTTTTACCAATATAAATACTATTCTAGTCACTAGTAAAACTTTGTTTTAAAAAAAAAAAAATCCATACCTTTAAAATTTAGACATAGCCTTTTCTAATTCCAATTCAAAGGAATTGTAACTGGTTAGACATGGAACACAGCCAAAATGAACTCTTCTACCAATTATAGTGGAACTCAAATTCATTTTTTCATTGTAAATTAAAGTTAATAAAAATTTGAAATCATTGAAGACATAATTATATAACTACAAAAATAAATGCAATCTAAAAGCAATTTATTCAACTTAAATAACTTAATAAAGTTGGTTGGTAGGTAAATATTTATATCATGAACTATGAAGATGATTATTCCACACCTACCTAAAAATTCTCTCAATGGTAACTGCTATTTCAGTTTTAGCTTTCACAGAATCAGATTTTTTTCATAATTGTCATCCATCTCTGTCTTTTCTTTTATTGAATTGATAATGAAAGCTAAGAACAGTAAAATATCTCTAAGGAAGTTGATGTAAGGAAGAACACTCAAAATATTAACTCACAAAACACTCCATAGACTGATACTTGATAACTGCTCTTCTTCACACAACTACCAGTCATACATTGAATGGAAACAAACATCAAAACTGCTCTTCAAATCTGACAGTCAAAAAACCCAAAATCTTCTACCTGTCATTTTTGTTTGGGTGGTTGTTTTTGCTTTACATGCAAGTATTCTCCACTGAAAATGGTCTAAGCTTCACCTATTCCTTTTGTAATTCTTTCCATCTTAATGAAAATGGTCTAAAATGGTGTGAATTTTATTGAAATGGCAATACAGGAGGTTTTTGAATGGTGTGAAGTTCATAAAATGGCAATATAGGAGGTTTTTGAATGAAAAGATTTGTAAGGGGGAGAAGTTGATGAAACTTTGAGATCATGATGCCATTGAAACACATATTACTGGTAGGTACTGTTGTGGCCAATCCTACAAATTCCAACCCATTTTCTGGACTGTTTCCAATTTTTATCATATTTTCAGCTCCCATGATCCATGTATTTTACTTGGCAATGAATTTTCCGCTGGTGAATTTTTCATGGCAGTGAATTGGTGGTGATGAATTGCTAACGGTGAATTTTCCTAGAACCATTTTTCAGATTCTTTGCAGTTATACTTTAAGATTTTGTGGGTGTTAGAATGAACGATTGTGGGACTGCAAATAAAAATGAATTCAATGTCCAAGGTGGCATTTTCTAGAACAAGCTTGAACCTGCACCTGAAAACTCCATTACCATTCACAGTACAATCTATGGTTGTACAGAATTAGTTTAACTTGCCAAGACAGCAGTTTGATCTTTTTGATATATCCTCTTAATATCTCTGGTTAACATCACCAAAAACTTATTTCCTTGATGATGAGGTACATAATGAGCTAAACTGTCAGATTACTACTAATCAATAGAGTTAGATTTCAGAAGTACTGTTCACAAAATATCCTGCTTTAATCCTTAAAGAATTGCCTAAAGTGGGTAATGTAACTCATGTAAGAGACGGTGTGCATGCACTCCAAGATATCAGGAATGAATCTACAACTAATAAAGTCTGGTTATTTGGGCTTCTTTTAAGTGAATGCTCCCAAGGAGACAATCCATATTGAAGAATCCATTACGCATACTGTCTAATCTGATAGCTGTCTGTTCTCAACTATATGACATGAGAAATACAATGTCAGACAACTTATCATGATTTTTATGTCTATTAAATTATGAGAGACAATTAAATATTTAATTGTTTAGTTAATTTATATGATAAGAGAATAAAACTCTACACTAAGAAAAATAAAAAGTTTTAATTTATTTGTTTATATGTTAAGATGAGAAAATTTGTATCATAATTGTAATGGCTATTTTTGTAATTTTCTTTAAAAAAATGATAATTATTAAATTGTCTAATTTTATAAATGTTATTAGTGATAAATTTGAATAGTTTATTATAGGGGTAAATATCCATGTACAAAGTCTATATTTCCTTGCCGATGGATTTGAGTGAAATAATGGAAAAACAACTAAATGAAGTATGGAGAAGCATATTTTGGGGTGTCTAGTGTTAAGCTCTTAAAGTTGGTTGTTGAAGCTATGCCTACATTATGTATAGCTTATCAAATGACAAAAAATTATGGACATGAATATCACTCTTTATTTGACAATGAATAAGAAAAATAGTATAATTTAGAAATACAAAGATTCCCCCACAATATAATAAAGCTTTCCAAAAGCAACAAACTAAAGCAAACATAAATTCATATTGAAAACAATGTTTATAATTTATAGTAATAAAATTTAAACTATTTATTAGAAATACAAATATCCATGTTCATTTTATTGCTGATGGACCATGGCACAAAGTTAAGCATAAGGATAGTCTTATTAGATTCCCCTAAACATATATAATACCTATAGCTCCATTCAACAACTTGCATGCCAAAATTAAAATAAGAAGGTTCACAATTCCAATGTGTCTTCAACTAAATACTTGTTACAAAATTGAATTCTCAAGCTTATCAACAGGTTTTGTTTGGCCTTTTGTGCACCATCTATTAAAAAAGACATTGTAGTGAGACAAGTCTTGGAAGACAAAACATAAATAAAAGGTAGATTGACTAAAGGAAACACAACTTTAGTATAAGTCATCAAAAGCATAACCTCAAAGTTAAAAAATTTGAGATAACAATCAACCACATGACCAAACAACAAAGGCATAGATACAAGGTTTGATACAACCATTATTAGCATATATTGGGAAATTCCCAACACTTTTTTTCCAAGACAATGCTGAAATCTATGTGCAATATCCTATAATAATAGAAACTTGGGTAATCTAGTCTATTAAAAATAACACTAGCATTCACCATCAACAAAAATTACAATAACCAACATGGTGAGTATGTTAAATAAAAAAATGCAAGATAACATATCAACTATGTTAGAGTATATTTGGAAAATAATCATAACAAAAAATACTATGCCATCATATTCCATAGCATACATAAAATATAACATACTACCCCAATAATAAGTTGATCAAAGAGGGATCCTAATCTTCCATCAAGATTACAAGACATGTGCCTATCTAAGACCCAAGCGTTTGGGCTTCCAACCACTTCTTTTCTTTGTCATTGCATTATCCCTCGTGAGTCAATAATGATGACAATGTATCAATATACTATTGACAACCTAATTTACAAAGGATGTTGTCATTAATTGACTTAAGAAAAAACCAACTCTATGTTGTAGTCTCTAGATAATAAAATATTTATAGAACCATTCAAACAAATAGTGTATAGTGTTGGAATTGATTATTGAACCCACACAACTCCCAGAAAGCACCTGCAACCAAAATTCCTATCACAAAGAGAGATAAAAGAAACTATTTTTTTATGCAACTTTGAAAATTATATTGATCCAAAAGAATATAAATAGGCTTTTGAATAATGGATAATAGATTATTACAATAATGAATAATGAATCCTTATAAAATAAAACAAGCAAAAATCAACCTAGATGAAACCCTAACTAAGGATTAAATTAGATTATGTCAAGTGTCATCATCTTATGCTTTGAGACAAAAAAATATCATAACCGAAGAATAAAAAACACTCCTAATTTTAGCTTAAGTGTAATAAAGTAAAACAAAAAGGGACCTAGTTAATTAATTAGGTGATTTTTTATTTTACTCAACACCCCCCTTAAGTACAACTTAGGGAGAAGCTAAAAAATTAATGGTGAATGTATGTATGGATGCATGGGTGGGTCCTAGCTACAAGACCTGATGAGGTGCCCATGTACAAATAAATAAATCTCTCCTAACCACAAAAGAAGGAGAAAATCAATTAAAAAAACTCCTCCCCAAAAGAGAAGATGAAATAAATGCATACTAGTGAAAGAAGGAAAGAAGGGGGACTTGATATGACCCCCCAAGGACTACTTCTATCACATAATTACCATGATTTTCCTCCAATAGGAGTGAGAAGATGGAAATATGAGTTCTCCCATAAAAATAGCTCCTATTATAATGATGAAAGCCTAAATACAGATCACGATCCACTATCTACAAACAAAAATAGATCCACTAGTGGTTGAAGAATTAATTCCCATAAGATGGGTGAATAGGGAATCCAAATCCAAATGTGTGTATCTAAAAACTACTCAAATAACCACATGATAGAATTAGGTAATGCGTATCCAAAATCTTGAATATTGATGCAAAACAAGCTCCAAAGATAATGATGATGATGTGATTTTCATGAAAAAGGGGATGAATTTCCTCAATAGAATCCTCTAAATCTACAATACGAGGCTCCATAAACAAGGATTATATGTCTAATAGATATGAATCCCAAGTAGTTATGTCTAAAATAATATTAATTTCATGTTGCATTGAATCAATAGGGGTAATGGAAGTAATGATAATAATATCATCAAGAATAAAAAAGATGGAGGTATGATCTCAATAGGAGTGAAAGTAGGGAGACAAGTTTATGAACCATTGGAACATGCAAGACCTATAATATTCCCAAGCTTCTCTAAAGTATCCTCATCAAAGGGTATGCTATTTACATAGTCAAGTGGAATGGGATAATTTGTAATAGTATCCTCTAGGAATGGAGAGATATGAGGATATCTATAGATCTCCCAAAGTCTATTCCAAAGTGTGTGGGGGCAACCAATGTCTAATACAACACACATAATCTCATGATCAACACTAGAACAAATCAATCCTACAACATGGTCAATGATATTACCCCATGTTGATCTACTCCCTAGTGTATCTATTTTATATATGAGTCCACAAAATAAAGAAAAATATTAAGCCACTTGAGATGTGTTAGGATGTTCTTTTTCTAAGACTCATAAGTATCCTTTTCTAGGATTACCATAGAAGGATGAATATAAAAACACATGATAACTCCTCAAATGATAAAATCATAAACTAATAACTTCAATTCATATAAAGTAGCTCAAACGAAGTCATATCATGTAAATAAAACATTTACAAGTGCCAAGATGTCCAAGTAATTGACCAGAATGTGAAATAATGACAAAATGAATAAAAATTACCTAAGGAAGATTCTAAAAAAATTATGGATATATTTTAAGAGCTACAAAATACCTTTTTAATACCACAAGATTCACAAAAAATTGAGATATAGGAAAAAAGTTATGAACTTGAAACAAAAAATGATGATTTGACTTCAATATGTGATAAAATATACCAAAAGAAAAATATAATAATTACACCTATACCACTAGAAAGAATGCAAAACTAGCTTTCTGACGATATCTTGTTTTCCAATATTTGACACCATATGCGTAATTTATGCCAATAAAAATAGCTCCTCTAAGACAAAAGAACTATGATTTGGTGGGTAAGGCAGGGTACAAGGATAATGTCACACTAACATCATGACAAAATCATCAATCAATCACTGAAATATGCTTCTATTCATCAAAATACTCCCATTAATATCACAAAACTACTATCAAGTGCTTGAAACTATTGTTACCTACATGAATTTCTTTTTGTTTCAAATACCACTGATACTACATGAAAAAACCCTAAAATAGTAGTCAAAAACCAAAAAAATATCATTGGAAGCTATTTTGGATCTACAAGGTGGTGTTAATGGTGGTTTCTACTGTAGGTGTCATGAAACAATACCAATTAGAGGGAATGCTATTGTTGACCATAGATTTGATAGCAAAAGGACATGCCACCATCAAGATTTATCGCTACTAGTAGTCCTCTACTATGTGGTGCATAAACATTCCTATAGGACACCTAGCTATGTAGAGTGCGGAGTACCATGTGCCCTTGTGGCTCCAAAACCTTTTTTTAATTTAAAACTAAAAAAATATTTGAAAAATAGTTTATTTTTGTAATATATACCCTTGATGTAGGCAAGTTTAATAGTAGCTGGTGCAATTGGCATTGTATTGTTGTACATAATTCTATGCATAATTTTCCAAGCCACCAAATTTTATTTTATTATTTAACCACTCAATTTTAGCTTTTGGACAAGTGATCTTCAGGTTTTTGGTTGTTTTGGACACAATAGTGATTCCCATTTTGCTACAAGAGGAAAAAATATCATGAAGGCTAAATCTCTCAAAAAATAGAAAATGAAGTCACAAATTTGGTGCTTTGATACCATGTTGGAATAGATTTTTGAACCCCATGGCTCCCAAAAATCACCTAAAATCAAAACACCTATCACAAAGAGAGATAAAAGTAACTAATTTTCTATACAACCTTTAAAATTGTATTGATCCAAAAAAATTTAAATAGGCTTCTAAATAATGGATAATGGATTATTACAACAATAAATAATTAATCCTTATAAAAGGAGGAAGAAGAAGAAACTTAGATGAAACCCTAAGTGAGGATTAAATTACATTATGATAAATATCCTCACCGTATGCTTTGAGATAAAAATCTCATGACCTTAGAATAAATAACAATTGCCTAAGTTTAGCTAAAGTGTAATAAAGTAAAAAAGGGACCTAATTAATTAATGATTAATTAAATAATTAAACGATTTTCTTATTTTACTCTAACATATAGAGACATAGACAAAGGATTGAAAGTGAAAAATGTGTATACAAATATTATCTTTGTGAGACCTGCATTTGACAAACCAGTTGTTACATAAATGCTAAGATAACTATTTTGTGAAATCACTTTAAACAAAAATAGTGTTCGTAAAAAATTAATTGTACTAAAGAAGCCCATAAAATAATTTTTTTTCAAAGCATAGGCCACATTATAATCATTTTTTTTATGACCCGAACGATGGCGTAGTTGGTTAAAGGCTTTGGGTTCATCCCATATAGGTCCCAAGATCGATTCTCTCCACTGGATGAATCCTGGTACGGGTCATGTCGGGTGCAATCTGTGCCTCCAAGGAACTAGTCTCACCTCCACTCACCTCCTTCGTCCCCCAAAACCTAGAAAAAATTAAGACCAGGGCAAGGGTGTTGGAGCTCATTGGGCAGAGTCGCAGATCTAAGCGCTAGACGCAAGGGTTGGGGATACCTCTGAGTTATAAAAAAAAAAATCATTTTTTTTCTTTCCACACTTTTATTTACACATCATTGCTTTGGAAGTTAGTAGTCTTCAAAACCTTTATATTAGAAACATGAAGTCTCACATCAAGAAAACAATATAGGCAACAACATAATTTACATTTTATAAAAAAATTTAAAAAATCTTACTTACCAAACACATTATTATACATAAGAATTCAATTAAACTTCAATTTTTCTAATTACAAAACAGATGTTTTTAGTGGAAACATTATCATATATACATTGTTTATGAAAAAAGGTTCAAGTTGAATTCCCATAACACTTGATTCTATTAGGTTACAAATTGTATAAATATGTCATCCCTTTGAAACCTATGTTATCCCAAAAGAACATCAATCATTCCATGCAAACTAAATTTCCATGTAAAGTTGACCCATTGGTGTAATATCCTTCATAAAATATGTATTGTATGGAGTGTTTGATGTTCATAAACATGCATTATATGGAAGTCAACAAGAATAAAGGAAAAGGTCAACCATGGGTTAATATTTTATAGTAGAATTATATGTTCAGCCTTTAGCTTGTAGTATGATCTTCCATTAAACAAGAAAACATTCAATCAAATATTTAATTAGTTGCATATGAATTTAAACACACAAAAAAAAAAAACTAAACTATATACAATTATACTCAATAAAATAATATTTCTTGTGAACCATGTTAGATTGCTTTATCTAAATTTTAAAAAATAATAAATCAAAAAATAAATAGCTCATTGTTCTTAAAAAAGGAAACATAATAAATAACTCTTAAGTCTAATGAAATTTTAACATATTTTATGTCTTAAAGTGACTTAATAATCATGTGTGATATTGGATAACAAGGTTTGGATGAAAGCTTCAAACATAATCCATGAACAAAAGTTCAAGAAGGAAAATAATACTTACAAGTTTATCGGTTTGAAAAACTATAGTAAGAGAACCTTTCAAATAATGATTTTTCAAAAACCAAAAATAGTAGAAAAGTGTTAAAATGTCTCAATAAATATCACAAGATTAGGTGACATTAAACTAAATAAAAAATTCTTCCAAATTACTATACAACAAAATAGAGAAAGTACAAACTAGAAAATTGAAGAACTTAGAGAAAAAAAAATGTATAGCATAAAAAATAATTATGAACTTTTACCTTACATGAGAAGAGCCTTATATGGTAACCATCTAGTTTTTCCTGTACACAAACTAACAACACAAAGCATACTTTAAATAAAAAAATATTAATTTGGTGGAATAGAATCTATTATCTACTCATTCTATGCCCTCAATATCTAATGTATAGTACAATTAAAAAATGTATGATATAATTGTATAATGCCATAAGCTTATTTGCTTGGTATCTAATTTAGAATATTTATGGAAAGGTCATGTGAGTAAGTGTCCAAAATTTATTCCCCCTTTCCTTTCCAAGTACTAAGTAGATGTTGATTAGCAGTTAGAGTATCTTTTTATTCCTACAAATTATTTAGTAAAGTTAGAAGAGGATAAAGTTAGAAGAGGAAGTTACACTTATTTGAAAATTCTCACATGATTTTTGAACATTATTGATACATGGGTTTATATTTTGTTAGAGTTTTTCAAAACCATCATAATTAGGAGTTCATAGTATTAATTGGGTCTAGTAAGTGTTGTTTAGACTCCTTTGTACACCTAAGTGATTGAACCTTCACACTTTTCCAACATGGGTTGCGTGTCATATTTTGTGAGAGACAATAATGACATTACTAGACATTAGCACCCCTAATTCCTTATTTAATACATCATTATAAAGCAAAAAATAAACATTATACAATAAGAGTTCAATAATGTGAATAAGAGTTCAATAATGTGAAGGTTGAAATTGTGTTTTTTAATGAGGTGTATAAATATTCATCACATATAAATTAGTTTAAAAAAAATTGATATCTTTGTGGACCCTTTTAACATAACAATAATATTATCAAATTTAAAGTCAAATATATTTTGATTATATTATAGAAATTTAGAATATATATTAATTATATAATATTGTTATGGTGAAATTTGCATACCCATGTCATTTCCTATTTAGTTTTTTATCCATTTGGAAGAATTTATTAATACATAGGCATATTGGAAAATTATGCAATATTGTGCAAAGTTCAACTCATTATCTTAGCCTTTACACGTTGCCATGCACAAACAACCCCATACATTTATGCATAGCTTATCCATTTCTAAATATCTTCTCATACAATCTTTATTTATGACTCCACTCATCCCCAAATATTCATCCCCTATACAACCATGGCCATTTCACTATCTAGGGCCATTTCAATGTTCATGAGGTTGACTTGTGGGAGAAAATTCGACCCTTTCCTTTTTTAAATTAAAATTTAAAAATTTGTCTCTCTTTCTTATTCTAGTAGTTTTTGTGAGAAAACTAAACACATATTACTACAATTTGATGATATGTGCTTGTATTTAAGGGAATTCATTTACATTCATTTCATTTATCTCATCTCTCTCAAATTTTATCTCATCCTAAAAGAATTCAATGAGCAATTGATAGAAATGAACTTTAGTTTGGTACATTGGAAGAAATAAAAAATATGCATACATCATTCTAGGGTGCTTTCTTGTTTTCTTTGATCTTTTACATAGATTTATGGGGTTGAACTAGGTGGGCATGTCCCCTTGCAACATAATGACAATCCTTCCAAGGTATTTTAAAATACCACTAGTCTTAGATATCAAAAATGAGAAGAGCATTGAAAAATATTGTTTAAAAGAGCCACACCTTATAAATATAACCTAATCAAGGTCATAAAAAGGTTGAATCTATGACCAAAAAATTGACCTACACTCATATAACTGATCCAAGATATAGCATAGATTTAATATGAAACTCTAGGAATTTCATTAAAAAAGTGATATGTTTTACTATCTCAACAAAGTAAAGCTCATATATGTTAAGCATGGAAGAGGATGACACAATGGCGAGGCAAGAAATACAAGTTATAATTTTAAATGTGCAATAGTTGTAGATGGGAGTGAGTTGATTGATGGTTTTCTAGCTACTGAAGCGGTGGTGATTGATAGTTTTCCTATCTATGAGGACCCAAAGGTGGACCTTGTTACAAAAGTATTGGTGGATTCTAAAGGTGTGTCTAGGAAGGAGGAAGTTTCGGTACCTCATGCTCCAGGAGGTACATCATCATTCTCAAGTCTCAAGGAAAATAACTTGGATTTATGTGTTGATGGACATAAAGTTGTATGGTTGTCTTGTGAAAGAACTTTTTGGGTCTAAACCAAAGGGGAAAAGCACTTCCCCTCTTGTTCATGTTTTATCAAATGCAGTTTCGAGTGAGTAGACTATTTCCATTCCAGATTGTCTTGCTCAAAAAAGTGTATCTTTAATGGATTTCACGTTAGTTGGGAAGATCTTGGTTCCAAGGCTGAATATAGATGTGGTTAGGTCTTGGGAAAATAAAAACTAGTGCCTAAAAGACTAAAGTTGTTATTTCAGATATGGCCAAAGGCTTCTTTTCTTTCTCCTCCTATGAGGAGGATTTGGGGAGTAATCTTTCAAAAGGTCCCTAGCTTATCGATAAATCAACATTAGCTTTGAAGCAATGGGAATCAAGATTAGATTTCTCTAACTAAATTTTCAACTTAGCCCCTATTTGGGTTAGATTACTAAGTCTCTCAATGGAATATTGGGATGAAGAAGTTTTCAGAGGAATTGCTAGCACCTTTAATCAACTAATATCCATAGATAAAATGACTATTTCAAGGATACATCTGGTTTATGCTAGAATTTGTGTTAATATGGAACAAAAGGAAAATTTACTAGAATTAGTCTTGTTAAAATCTAAAATAGGCGATTGGAAGCAGTTGGTGGAATTTGAAACTTTTCCTTTTTCTTGCTTCCATTGTAAAAAAGCTAGTCACTGGGCTAAAAACTATCCAAGCAAGACCTTGAAGTCTAAACCTAATTTTTGGAAGGATAAGGAAGGAAAGGCTCAGGATGTCCCTACGCAAGTTGTCGAGGTTGGTGGAGATGAGGTTCTCTTGGTCATATGGGGGAACCTAGAGACCTCATCTTGCATGTCAAAGTTGATGAAGATGAGAGGATCTTAAGAATGTCATAGGGTGTTGTTTCTCCTTCGTACTCAAAGACTACAAATCATGTGGATAGTAATATGGTTTGGCAAGGGCTTCTCCTTTGCTCAAGACTAATTTAGAGGTTGTTGGGGTTCCAAGAAAGGATGAAATTATTGTGTCTCCTCCTTCCTCAAAGACTACAAATCATGTGGGTAGTAAGTTAGGGGCCTCTCCTTTGTTCAGTATTGTTTCAAATTTTCAAAACCCTGTAAAAATCAATGTTGTTTTGAAGCAATGGGATTTAATATTAGATTTATCTAACTATATTTTTAACTCAACCCCTATTTGGGTTAGACTACTAGGTCCCTCAATGGAATATTAGGATGAAGAAGTTTTCAAAGGAATTGCTAGCACCTTTGATCAACTATTATCCATAGATAAAATGACTATTTCAAGGAGACATATGGTTTATGCTAGAATTTGTGTTAATATAGAACAAAAGGAAAATTTACTAGAATCAATCTTGTTAAAATATAAAATAGGATATTGGAAGTAGTTGGTGGAATTCAAAACTTTGCGTTTTTCTTGCTTCCATTGTAAGAAAGCTAGTCATTGGGCTAAAAACTATCCAAGAAAGATCTTGAAGTCTAAGCCTAAGGTTTGGATGGCTAAGGAAGGAAATGCTCAAGATATCCCTATGCAAGTCACCGAGGTTGGTGAAGATGAGGTTCTCTTTGTATTTGAGCCCATATCTCTTGGTCAGATGGGGGAACCTTGAGACCTCGTCTTGCATGTTGAAGTTGATGAATATGAGAGGATCTTAAGAATGTCACAGGGTGTTATTTCTCCTTCGTACTCAAAGACTACAGATTATGTGGATAGTAATAGTTTGGAAAGGGATTCTCCTTTGATCAAGACTAATTCAAAAGTTGTTGGGGTCCAAGAAAGGATGAAACTATTGTGTCTCCTCCTTCCTTAAAGACTAAAAATCATGTGGGTAGTAAGTTAGGGGCCTCTCCTTTGTTCAATATTGTTTCAGATGTTGTTCAAAATACATGTAAATATGGTCTACATTCTTCTGAGGAGGAACCCTTAATTTTTGTTAAAGGGAGAAATAAGAATAAAACTATGCATTCCCCTCCTTGCTCTCATGGAGTGCTAACTAGAAATAGGTAAAAAGCAAATCATGGCTCTGAAATAAGGGGACAAGGTAGGCCCTCCTCCCAAAAAAATAGAGAGAAGGAAAGTAAGAAGTAGATTATTGAGGGAGTACAAAATACTCTCTTTGATATGTGCTCTAAGAACACATCCTCGAAGTGCAAATGGAGATAATATCCTAGAATATCAAGGGGTTAAATCATGTGCATAAACATGATCTCCCAAGAAACACCATCCAGGATCATAAAGCAGATATCTTGTTAATTCAAGAATCTAAGATGCAATGTGATAAAATTGAAAAAATGAAGAACTAGTTGTTTAAGAATTGTGGTTTTCATGTGTCCAATTTGGATAAGGCTTTGGGGAGAATTTAACTTGTTGGAACCCAAAGAAGGTTAGAGGGGTTTCCCTTAATACTGATGATAATCATGTTGATACTTAGTTTTTCCATCTGGAGGATGATACCTCTTGGGTTGTATCAAATGTATATTCTCCTAATTTAAAGAAGGCTAGAAAGAGATTTTAGAGTGTGTTAGGTTCTCTCAAGCCTACGTTCTAAGGTTCAACTTGGTTGGTTATGGGATACTTCAACAGCCCACTAAATGATAATGAGAAAATAGTAGGATCCCAAATTCCCTTGGATAGTAGATATAATTTGATGGAGTTTATCCATGATAATGCACTTTTTGATCTTGAGTTGCAAGGTGCATCCTTTACTTGGTCTAATAGAAGGGTTTAGCATCATAAATTGTTGCCCTTGAAAATTTCACATTATTTTTTTCTCCCCCCTAAGTGTATGGACCTAATTGAACACCTAATTTCCTAAATTATGAATTTCATAGCCCATTTTACATTTACCAATAAATTGCAAGTGGAAAACCTAAGCATTCATTCAATATTTTTCCCCTAACTTTTCAAATCCTAAAAAAGTGGGTCTAGATTAGGCTCCCTTTGTGCCCTTGTTCTCTTAATCTAACCCTAATTTTACAAAGGTCAGAGGTGGCATTTCATTTAATGGTTTTCTCTTGACATTGTGTATCTTGCAAAATAGGGTTGGGAAATTGGCACCCTAGGTGCCCCCCCTATTTTGGCTCCAAATTCAAATATGTCAAAGACAAAGTTTTATTATTTAAATCTCTAAAGTCAACCATCAAGATTTAATTTTTAGGAAATTAGAATAATAGCATATAAATACCTAGTTGTTGCATCATTTGAACATTAATTGGAAAATCTGGGAATAAAGAGCAAGAATTATTATCAAGAGCAAGTCAACAATAGCCATTAGAGGATTTAGTGCAGAAATTCAAGATCCAAATATCATGTCAAAGTGTATGTGAGTGTGTTAATGTTTATGTTTTCATATTATTTGAGAAGGCTAATCCTTTGTAGGTCTCTAAGAAATTCAATCCATTCAAGTCAATCAAGCAAGCAAGATTCAAGACCTTGAAGTGATGTGCATGACTTCAGTCCTTCAAGGAAGCCATTGAAAGGTGGTGAGTTGTAGCACTTCGTGATTTCATTATTCCTTCCTTTCATTTATCAGTATCATTGGCATTGTCATTGTGGAAGTGGAAACACTAACACGGGGTTTGACTGAGGCAAGCCCCTAAATGGCACAACCTTCGCTCTTTGAATGTGCAGGTTTCATGTTTGAAGAGGATTGAAGGAAGTTTGAAGGTCAATTATTCATTGATGCATTTGAAACCCTACTCCTTAACAACTCATAGAAGCTCAGTTGGAGAAATATCCGACAATGACCCAATCAGTTTGCAGATGGAAATTGGAAGCTCTGATTTGACTCTCAAGGACTACAAAATAGATCTAAAAAGACCTACAAGGACAGTGGCATCCCTGAAGGAAATGTCCTCAGAAATCAGGCTAGAATTTATACCATAGGTGCACAATGTCCTACTCAATCAAAATCTAGTGTTAGAATTTATGTTATAGTTTCTCAGTTGTCGAAATCTTACATTTTCATATTACGACACATAGTTTAATTAGGTTTAAAAAATTAATTCAATTCCAATTCATTTCCTAGGCTCTAAAATATGTAGATCCAGGTTTGATTAACTCACTTTATAGTTGAAATCCAATCTAATTACCTTGATTTGCATTCTAATGTTCTCTTGAGAAACGAATAGATCGTAGTGTTCTATGGTTTGTACCTAGGATCCATTTTTCATCAAAACTAAGGGTAGGGTCAAACCTCATTTAGGTCAAATTGGACCTGGTCTTTATTTCCTTAGATTGGTTCTCTAGGTATTCTTGTGCTTTCTCTACCTTAACTCGTTGTGGTTTAGATCATTTTTTTATTTCTTTCTCTATTGATAAGTTGGGAAAGAAGAAAAGGTTTTTGTTCAAGTTTAAGAGCATGTGGTTGAGGCATCCAAATTTGAGGTTGTGTCTAAAAATGTGGTTTTAGTTTAATGTCAATGGTAGTGATATGTTTAGAGTGGCTAAGAAACTCCCCTGTGTTAAAAATATGGTCCATAAATGGAATAAAGACTCATTTGGTTAGATATTCTAGATTAAAAACTTTGTTCTTAATCTATTGGATGAGGTTCAACAAGAAATCCAACTTAAGGGGATGGACTCTTCTCTTCATATGCAAGAAAATTATTTGGTATCTCGGCTTCATGATATCATAACTGAAGAAGAAGACTTTTGAAAACAAAGGTTTAGGGTTATCTTGTTAAAGAGTGGAGATTGCAATACTAAATTATTTCATCTTTCTTCTCTCAAACATAGGGAAGCAAATAGAATTAGTGCTACCAGGTCAATGGCTCTATTTTGGAAGATATTGAAGATATTCTTATGGTTTTTTCAGATTACTTTTCTAACCTTCTTGCTGATGACTTGGTCTATGATCAAATATATGATGAATTTTTTTTGGGTGTTATTCCAAAAATTATTTATGAAGATCAAAACATGAAGTTATCATGTATTCCTTTGGAGGAAGAAATCGGATCAGTCGTCTTTTCATTTGAAGGAAACAAGGCTCTCGAGCCAAATGGTTTTTCTCTTCTCTTTTTTCAAGCCTTTTGGGATATTGTGGAGAAGGATGTTGTGAATGTAACTAAGGAATTTTTTGGTAGTAGGAATTTGTTGCAAGAGATAAAATCTACCTTTCTTGTGTTGGTTTAGAAGTATCCTACTACTAATAATTTTGGAGAATTCATGCTTATTAGCCTTTGTAACACTATTTATAAAATCCTCTCTAAAGTCTTGGTGGTAATACTACAATCTATTCTACCTCAGTTAATTTCAAGTAAGCAGAATGAATTTGTTCATGGTAGACAAATTTCAAATTCCATAATCTCGGTCCATGAAATTATTCACTCTCTCTCGATGAACAAGAAGGTTGGTTTCCTTCTAAAATTGGACTTAGTCAAAACTTATGATAAGGTCAACTAGCATTTTTTTATCTAATTTGCTGCTAAGGTTTGGTTTTAGAGGTAAATTTTTTGATCTTATGGGCCAACTTATATTCACTCCGCATTTTTAGTATTGGTAAATGGATCTCCCTCTCTTTTCTTTAAGATTTCTACAAGAATAAGGCAAGGGGATCTAACTTCCCTATTCCTTTTTATTGTTATGGTGGAGGCTTCTAGGTAGATGTATTCAGAATAAATTGATTGAAGGCTCTTTGAAAGGGGTCTATCCTTCTTCTCTATGTCCTTCATGTTCCCATCAGAAATTTTTTGATGATACTATCATCATGTGAGAGGCTTCAGTTAAGGAATCAAAGAATATAAAAGCTATTTTTCTTGGCTATGAAAAGGCGTCTAGTCAACTTATCAACCTTCCTAAGAGTAATTTTTTCTTCCTTAACGCTCTTTTCCAACTTCAAGTTAAGTTCATTGCTATCCTTAACTACAAAGAGGGAATTTTCCCCTCTTCTTATTTGGCTCTTTTGTTGTGTATCAATAAAATACCAAAGTCCTTCTAGTTAGAGATTCTAGATAGATTCAACTCTAAATTGGCAGGCTAGAAAGGGGCTTTACTCAACCAACCTAGTAAACTCCAACTTATTAAATATACTCTTCATAACTTGCCATTCTATGATATGAGTCTTTTTAAAGTTTTGGCCAAATTTGTGGAAAATTTAGAGCAAATCCAGAAGCAGATCCTATGGGTTGGAATTGAGGAAAGGAAAAGAATACCTTTGGTAGCTTGGGAACATGTTTGCATACCTAAGAAGATGGGAGGTTTGGGTATTCAAAAAATTAGAGAATTCAACTTTTCCCTAATGGCCAAAAATTCTTGGAGACTTATTTATGTTGATATTGGGTGGTTGTCCATCTTGAAGAATAAATACTTTTCTGAGTATAGAAACTTTAAAGAAATTTTTGATGTTGACCATCTTTTAGATGGTTCCTGGTTCTGGAAGAATATCTTTCTTTCTACCTAGGAAAATTATTCATAATGGATCTTGATGGCTTCTTACTGGTGGAAGACAAATTAAGTTTTGGGATGATGTGTGGTGTTTTAAATTTCCTCTTAGGGAACTCAATTGGGCTCTTCCTATGAATATATTTATATCAAAACTTTTCATTGTTGGGTTACTAACTACATTTAGGATGGGAAATGGAGAAATCTAAGGAATGCAAACCCATCTCTAGAAGACCTTCAATTGTACATATCTTGAATTCGTATCCCTGGGCGGGTGCATGAAGTTGGGTACCAATTTTCTGGCCACTTATGAAATTTTTTTAAAAAGCGCACTCACATTATAACGCACATGCGTTATTTCACGTTAAAAATAAAGAAAAATTGAAATTATTTTCCTTGAATACCAACCCAAAGGCTTGGAGGGCATTCATACAAGGCCAGAGTTGTGTTTTTGCAAATTCTACAATTTTTCACATAATCGGTCTATGCTCACCATCAAGATTGCATCTAGTTCAATATTGAAAAAATCGAAAACATGGGTAATGTTAGGTTCTCTTAGCTATCCAACAATGTAATTTTTTTCACTTTTCGACAATGTTAAGCCTTTCATCCATAATTTTTTTTGTTTTATGCCTGTTTTTTCCAAAAAGTAGTGTTTAGTGTTTTTTTTTTTTATAAATTAACCGTTCATCAAAATTTCAAATAAATTACATTTTTAGAAACTAGACTCCATTCTACAAATTTTAAAAAGAAGAAAAAAATCAATTATTTCTAAAATTTGTAGGTGGAGCACGTACCAAAATTCGCTTTTTCTGAAGTGCCCACTTAGAAAATTAGTAAAAAATCAAATATTCATTAAAAATTTATCAAAATTTTTTTGCACCAACTAGATGCAATTATCTAACTTTTGACTATAGCGATTTTAAAAATACTACAAAAAATTTCACCATGCTCAGGTCGTACAAGAGTTGCTATGTTATGTTTTTCTGACAAAAACAACACCAATTTCTGTACATCCCTTTTTTGAACCCCTCAATCTCAACCATTTTCAAAATAAATTAGTAGTTTAGAAAGTAGACTCGGAGTACTTCAATCCTTGTTTTTGTTCCATCTCAAAATTTTGAGTGTAACTATCCTCAATTTCACGTCCAAGGTCAACATTTCCTAATTTCAGAAAAAAAGTGGCCACTAAAGCCCCCTTTTTGAGAACCATCTTGGTGCACTTACCCCCCTTCATTTTCCAAAAAAGATAATTTATTTTTGTACCCCTCTTCAAATGTTATGTTCTCTGTGGCTTTGGCTTTTGGTATGATGTTGGAGCAACAAAATCCTCTTATCTTTTGGAGCCATATTTGGAATCATTTGTTGATCCCTAAGATTAATATCTTCTTTTAAATTATGGGTCAAAATAAATTTATAACTGATGATAATTTATGTAGAAGGTGGTTTTCTTACCCTAATAGATGTTCCCTTTGTGAATTTAGTTTTGAAGATGCCTATCACATTTTCCTTGGATGTAGTTTCTCTTGATCTGTTTGGGGCCAAATTATTTCTTTGTGGAACCTAGTGTGGGTTTTTCTTAAATGCTTTAAGGATTTCTATATCTAATGGATATTTCCTTCTACTAACCCCCTCACTCTAGATGTTATGGTCTCTAATGGCCCCTCATGTTTCCTGGGTTCTTTGGAAAGAGAAACAATTGTGTGCTTAGATATTCAGAACTTAAGGAGGAGGATGGTTTCATTAAAATATTAAGAGCCATAAAATAAAATTTCTTGGTTGGGATCTCTGAAAAGTAGGTGGAAGGACATAAACTTAGGATATATGAGTTTGAGTCTCAGGTTGTGGATAAGTGGAATCTTAGGGCTGATATATCTCTTCCTCTTAGGAACATGAAATATTACAATGATAATATGGTGTGGTGGTGTTTGCCAAAAGAGTGGATAAAAATTAATTTTGATGTGGTGGCTTAAGGGAATCCTAGGCCACCTAGATGTGAGTGTTAAGAGATGAGGAGGTCAAGTATATTTTAGCAATGTCACTTCCATTGGGAATGCAAACAAATCAACTAGTTGAAGCAGTGGCAGCATATAATGGTATAAAACTTGCCTATGATAGAGGCTTTAAGAAAGTTTGGATGGAAGGGGATTCATTAAACATTATAAGGTGTCTTAATAAATTGTATCCTCCTATTTGGTATATTAAATCATTAATCTATGATTCTTTAGGCATGATCAGTTATTTTGACGATATAAGGTTAACTCACATCTTGTGTGAGGGTAATTGTTTGGTGGACTTCTTCGCCAATGATGGAGTTAGAAGGAAATATATTTAAATTTGGGATGGGTACTCTTCAATACCCATCAAAGCTCTCACCATCTTAAGTAATGATAGCCAACATGAAAAATATTAGAGGATGGGACATGGAGTTAATTACTTCTCATTTTATCACACACTTTTTGGGCACTAAAAGGGTCTTTTTCTCCTTTTACATTTTCCTAGAGTTAAGGAACAAAAGGTGGGGGTTGTAAACTAGGTAAATTTATGTGACCATGGGAGGAGACAGAAGTCACGTGGAGCCTCTATCATGTGATGGGGTCCACAAAAATCCCCAAGGTGTGGAAAATATTAGAGGAGGGAGGTCTGACCCCCTACATGGAAAGGCTACATGGGCACAATCCTGAAGCTTCTTGTAATGTTGTAAAATTGCACCCCTTGTAATTTCACATACATACTTGTATCCACTCCCTTAGCACTTGTTTAGGTTTATTTAAGCCCCTGCATCAACCTTTTTCCCTCTCAGGATGCTCAAGACCCCTTTTCAACAGCTACCCTTGCACGTCATCTTTGCGTCAAACTTTGTGCTTTTCTCATTCTTATTTTGTAGTGTGACTTGTCTGGGAACTTTGCATCGCATGGACGTCTGCACGTTGCACTAGCATCTTGTGCCATTTCGACATTCAAACAACTATTTTCAAGTTCCTTGCCATTTGTTAGCTATTTTTTTCAGTGGTAACGACCCAAGACACCTTGTAAAGGCTCATGAAGCTTCTTTTCCCTCCTCTTCTCTCTTTAAATGCTATCTTTTCAATTTATTTGGTCTTTTATATTCTCTCTAACTTCTTGGCTTCTCTCTTGGACATTCTCTCTTGTCTTTCTCTTTTTCTCTCTTGTTTACACTGCTCTCTACAGCTTGCTACAACAACACTCTCATGTTCTTGCAACACTCTTTGTAACTCTCTTGGCTCTCATAATTGTCTCTCTCTCTCTCTTTGTCTTGCTTAAGCCTTGCAAGTGATATCTTTCTTACCTTGTATCTTTGAGCATCTTGGGATTTCTCACATCCCCTATCTATTGCATCTTTTTTTGTGATATGGGTTCTTCTCCTTGAGCGAGGTTTTCTTTTATCACTCTTGCATTCATTTCATTTTTGCTTATTATTTCTCTATATCTATCTCATTGTCTGTATTGGTGGGAACACTGAAACGGGGGTTTGACTAAGGCAAGCCCCTAAATAGCCCCAATTTTTTTCCTATGTCTCATGTGTGTAGGTATTGAAGATACTTGTTGGAGGCTTCATTACTTGGATTTTTGTGAGCACTTTTTTTATCCTCTTTAATCTTATCATTTACTTTACCTTATTTTAGTTTTATTACTTCCTATTTTTCCTGTACTTTGGAAGTTCTTAGTAATTGGATTGTTAGTAATCACTTTAGTTGTTCTCTGAGTCATCCTCATTTTCAGTCTATATGAGATTCTAGCGTACCTCCGGGACTCCAACATGCCGCTTTGTTTTCCATTTTTCGTGCTATTTTCCTTGGCTAAAAACTTTCTAGTGTTTTTGGAAAACCTCTGTGACATGCTCTTTTTGGTTTTGGAACTCTCACTTTGTTCCTTGAGGTATTTTAGCATAGTTTGTTCCTTGGGACTCTCTTGAGAATAAAGAGACTCATGAGCAGTGAATCCCCCTTCTCTACACTTCTAATATTTTCATCCAAGGCTAGAAGAGAGAATCCTGGGTTAGGATTCAAATAGTAGAGGAGAGAAAGAAAGGATCAAACCCTTATTATAAGGGGGCTATTCAAAAGTTGAGGAAACTGTCCTCATAATTTTATTAATGATTGACAATGCTACCAGTATCATGGTTGAAGCCCCAAAATTAGCAACACGGACATACCTCGACTTGTAACTTGGCTAATTGTGTAACAACCTCCACAATACAGTCTTTGTAGTAGATAGGCTCTCAACCCTTGGTTGAGTACCTTGATGATGATGATGAAGATGATGTGCCTAATATTGCAAAAATAAGGCAAGTAGTCAATTCACTCCCAAGGGTCATAATTGAGGCTCCCTCTCAAGAAAGAATTTTGATTAGCATTGAGACTGTGGGAGATGTTGTAAATGATTTCAATGAATTGGCATGTACTTATTTCATGTCAGATGAAAATTTTGTAAAATCTAAATATTTTAAGGTTTTCTTGATTAAGCATAAAGTTGAGCAATATGTCTTGATCATGAAAGAGAGGAAGAAAAAGGTTTCCATGGGATGAGATGGGTAGGAAGGTTTTGGAGGAGGTGAATTTTGATGTCAATCATATTACTCTTGAAGAGGGAAGAGAGATTGTGTGAAAAAGTGGTTACTTATTATTGAAAGGATGAGATATCGCCTATGTTGTTTCCCTAGATACAATCACGAGGTAAGATACAAATGAACCAATACTACAATTAGAAGATCAAACTCATGATCTTTACTTTGGCTTAGGATTCAATGCAAAATATGAAGCTTTGGCAATATGGTCAGATTGAATCCTAAAACTAACAAGCCACAAGTGATCAAAGATGTAAATGAGCTTACAAATAACCTTATTGTTAGATTTCTTGCAGATACAAGTGCTCCATAGGTAGAAACCTTAGTTGTTAACACTACATTATTTAGTGAAGTTGAAGTGAAGAAATTGCAAGAATATTTTGTTAAGGCTCAATGTAATGTCTCTAATTGGTGTAGCTTAATTTGTCTCTAATCCTATAGAGTAAAGTATAAATAAGCTTAGAACTTATGGCACCAATGATAAGCTTTAAATTGGTCAAGAGTAATCTTCAAAATATTATGAGTTGGGTAGTTCGAGTTAAATATATATATTGGTAATAATTAACAAATTATTGGTATCAATAGAACTCTATCTGATATGGATTTTGATAAACAATTTATAATCCCCAACCATTGTTTATGCCCTATTATCCTTTAACTCTAGTGACTTAAGCCTTGGATGAGTGTTTGATTCTTTACTTATTATGCTGCATGTGTTGAGGGTTGGTCAGTTCGTAGGAGCACCTAGCTTCTATCTTAAGACTATATTAAATCCCCACATGTTTGATGCCATCTTGCTTGACCATGTTTAACCTTTAATGCCTTCATTTTGGCAATTGGCACATCCCTCCATTCACACCCTTTTGAGGAGGCATGCCTTTCCTGTATTTTCCTTTGGAATATCCAATGGCTATGAATGTTGATGAACTCCTTATGACCTTAACCAATGTCATCAAGGTAGAAATAATGGCATAGCTGATTTATTCATGTGTTGCACTATATAGAGGGATACTGGTGACGGAAGATAATAAGCACCGATAATTTATAATATAAAACACCATGAATTATATGACACTTGATCCTCAATTATAGAGCACAAAGGTTCTCCATTATAGGACACATGGTCATCCATTATAGAACAAAAATGTTCTTCGTTATAGGACACTAGGTCCTCCATTATAGAACACAAAGATTCTCCATTATAGGACACATGGTCCTCCACTATAGAACACAAAGGCTCTCCATTATACAACACAAAGGTTCTCCATTATAGGACACATGTTCCTCCATTATAGAACACAAAGGTTCTCCATTATAGGACACTAGGTCCTCCATTATAGAACACAAAGGTTCTCCATTATAGGACACACAGTCCTCCATTATAAAACACATAGGTTCTCCATTATAGGACACCTTGTCCTCCATTATAGAACATAGAGCTTCTCCATTATAAGATGCATGGTCCTCCATTATAG